>JAQZBX010013871.1:0-38992 GCA_029593785.1 Cabassous unicinctus | reverse complement strand
AATATATAAGAGCTTTTATTTAGAGAGTAAAACTGAATTTTAATGTTATTTTATCTTTTCTACTTAAAGAAACAAAACAATGCATATAGTATACTTAAATGTATACTTATCATTAAACACTTTATTACCAAAGTAATATGCAATTTTAAACTATAACACATGAGCAAATACATCATAAATTATCACTTCAATTTTAGAACATATTTCATGCTCAGGCATATATATATATATATATTTTTTTTTTTTTCCTTTTCTTTTAAGGAGGTTCTGGGGATTGAACCCAGGACCTCATACATGGGAAGCAGGTGTTCCACCTACATCTGCTTCCTGGCATATTTTTAATTTAGCCATAAAATATTCTCTAATCTAATATTATTTCAAAGTATTTGATGAGTTGTAGTCTCAAATTCTGTTTTCACTTTTTTGTGAACAAGGAAAAGTAAATTATCTGTTTACCATTTTAAGTTATGATTTCCCAACTTTTATTTTGCTTAACTTGGGGTGATAAAGTATAATTACATATTTTAACTCTTCAAATGATAACATCTTAAATATGTTGATTAGTCCTTGATAACCTGAATGCACCTAGGATCAGGAATTAAATTTTTTAGATCATATATGGTAAAATGAAAAGAAATCCTGAAATTGCATTGTTACTAGTCTTTGCATGCTCCTTTCATGTTGAATTTTGCCTTTCATTTATAAGTTTAGACATTTTTAAAAGTGTGCTGATTGATTACACTCATTAGCCTATTAAATTCGTAACATCCTGTAAGGTAAATCAGTATTAAATTTTATTAGTAGAAATTAAGGTACACAGAGTTTAAATGATTTGTCAAATCACATTTCATGTGGTATTGCTTTTTTAAAAAGTCATCTTCCTTAAATTCATACTTTCTTAATAAAACTGTTTCCATGGGAATTTAAATCAAGTTTTCTTTCCACTACATGGGAGACGAAGCCCCTGAGACTGATAACTGTACTAAATACTCTGTCAGGAATTTCAAGAAGCAGAATGAGCCTGCTCTGCAATGGGGGTCTTTCATTCATTTATTCCAATGAGAGGTTTTAGAATTTGGTAACTAAATTGAATTGGTAATGTAATAGAGGGAACAGTTGGTATGTGGGTTTGGACCAATTTGCCTACTTAGTGATCCAAGTTAATCCATATGTCTTCCCATGGGAAATTTCAAATCATATGAGCCATGTTTCAAATTCTCTTTAGGGAAAAACTGGATAGGAGATAATACCCAAAACAGTAATTAATACTTTGCTTCTCACTGCCCTTGCAAACAAAGTAATTTGTTAACTCACAACTCAGGAAAGAACATTCAGAAAAATAATTGTTGATGCAGTATTGGATTTGGAGATTTATTTTATAAATATTTGGTTTTGTTAAATTATGTACTCAAGCAAAGTGAAGGCTAGTATATTCAGCTTTATAACATGAACAAATTTCCTGGAATAATTGAAATTTAAATCTCAGATCTCCTCTAATGTTGTATCACCATATTGGGGAAACACCCCTTGCCAATTTTACTTTTCTGAATCTTAGGACTTTTTCCTGCCTGAGGGTCTGATATTTTTCCTCTCTGTCTTCTTTAGAGCTCTCAGAAATTACAGCCTCTTTTGTAATGACTAGGTATTTAGAGAATCTGAAAGAGTGCCTAATGTGCAATGTCCCATCTTGTCAGTGCATTCCACAATATTAAAATGTTCATCCATCTGGTTTTATTTATCTTAACCTCTAAACTTTGAGGAAAGGAGTTTGTATTCTTTTTCCCATTCAGTTGATCGATCAGATCAATTGAATATGGGCTGCAATCTATGTAATATGAATTGATTGCAACTAAGGAAGTAGTTTTTAAGATTGTTGGTTTTATATTCTGCAAATTACTTTTTTTGGTGAAGTAGCAAATTTTGTACTTCAGAATATCCTTTAGTGCTGGTGACTGTATTTTCTAAACAAAATAACAGAACACATGGTCTGATAAGTAAGAGTATACTTCTGTGTAAAGTAGAGCAACATATTTGAAATGGGAACAATCTCATAGAATATAGACCATATGGTCTTTATGGCTATAATACTAAGAAGTACCAAACAGTAATTCTGTAAAATCATTAGAAAAATCTACTTCAAAAATATTTTAAAGATGTGACTTTATCTATAATTGGTATTTAAATGCATTTCTAACACCAACAAAAATGTTATTCATTCATTTGACCATTTAATGACCTAATACTTAAATGTCTATTCTGTGTAAGGTACTATGCTAGACCGTCTTTATGGAGCTAATAGTTTGGTCAGGGAGACAGATCAAGTATTCAAACTAATACTAATTAACGATACCTGCTATAAAAATGGGTAAATGGTGCTATAAGAGCATTTGAGGGAGAACATTTTGGCAGTCAATTTCAGAAACGTGTTCCCTAAGGAAGTGATTTTCCAGCTGAGCTCTCAAGGATAAGTAGGAGTTTACCAGTTGAAAAGGGATGGGAAGATCTGTTCCAGTGAAAAAAATGTAAAGCATAAATGTATATCAAAATATTTTCCTTTATAAATCATTGATTTTAAATATCAACTCTGGCCCTATAAGTAGCCTGTGAATTTGGTATTTACGTTTCTGTGTTGGCTGCCTACGATGATATTACTTGGTTTATGTGCGTATGCCTTCACCAATTTGGCCTTTCTGGTACAAACCTGTTTCTTCCCTACTGCAAAATTAGATTCCCCTTGGATAATTGCTTCCATTGGTTACTCCTTAGCATCAGCTATTTTTGTGTTGGCAAGTCCACAGAAAGTTCCAAAAGAGGAAATGCATGTCCATCTTTAGCTATTTGATTATGTTCATGATATTTTAGTCACGAAATAATTTCCAGCTGGCAAGCTTGGCATACATATTCAGCAGCATCTAAATATTGTTTTTGCATCTTTTATATAAGCTGCAAGGAAATTCACTCAGCAGATGCTCCAAAATTCATAAAACTTGTAATTCTCAAAACATTTGGTGTTTTTTTTATCATAAAATCTGATTTCATCTATGATTGATTTGATTGTTCACATACAGCTCTTCCCTTTCCTGGATCTATCAAGTTCGTTTGTTTTTTTGTGTGTGTATGCTCCCACATGTTCCATTTCTTCAGGGATGGGCCATTTTCCAAGAAATCAGGCCATAGGTGAAGTTTAGTGATGGGGAAACTTTTATGGTTAGAACTTAAGACACATCTGAGGCAAGTTAGTTAGTTCAAACCCACCCTATTGCAAACAAGGACACTGGCATCCAGGAACATTAAATGACGCTCAAGGTCACACAAGTGGTTAGAACACAGCTGAGGCTTTTGAAGCCCCTTTTACAGAATCTGTCGAGTATAGTTTCCATTATGCTTCTTTGTATGGATTAATGATTAAAATCAACTATTAGAAACCACAAAATTAAAATCGTTTTTTGAGTTAACTACTTACAGGCAGAATTCAGCCAATCAGCAGCTACAGGCCCATAGAAAATAATAAAGGTTAAGACTGAATGCTTCTAAACTTGATGGATTTCCTGGAGTGTGCCTCCTAAAGGCTCTGATTCTTCTACTAAAATATGGATGGAAGAGGATCAAAATGTAAAGATGACTGTCTGCTTCTCTTCTAGAAGAAAATGTTATGTCTACCAGAGACTTGTATTTTAAACATTTAATTCCTTTCTTTCCAAGGCTCTGTGCTCACCAATTGTAAGCATGCACAATTTAAAAACTGTATTTAAGCGTGTGTTGACCCCTCTATTCTAGTCAAAGTAAGGATTCCTTTTTCTAAGTTCCTCAACCCATATAACCAGTATATTCTTCCAATTTGTAAAATGATAGACTATTCCCTAATGTTTATACCCTTGCCACTAAGACACACAATGTCTGATTAAATATCTAGCTGCAATTTCTCAATCTTTTGAATTGCTTATATCTGTTTATCTGTGAGTTGCAATTACCTGCTGTAGAGGAATGGCTTTGGGGAAGTATCCCCACAATCCAACAAGCATATTAAGAATTTAGTGTTCCTCCTACAGTCCCTATTATACTCAACAGCTCACAGAAACCTCAACCAGATCCAGATCAAACTAGATTCTCCTCTCTCCGTTACTCTTCATTGCAGAGTCAAAGCTCTATCAATACTTCTTACTTTTAAGTATTTTCTTCCTTTGCCTTTTTTTTCACACCTTCCCACCATTGCACTAGTTGAGGACAACAGCCTTTTCCCCATGGATTCCTTTCTATGTACCAGGCCTTCCAAATTATCTCTCTCCTCCTGCATGAAATCTGTCTAAACATAGCATCTCACTCTTTCTCTCTCTGCTACATGGAATTGTTTTAAGCACAAAACACTTCAGTGGGATCCCATTAACAATAATATTAAGTTCAAATAACTTTTGCATTGAATATCTGCTGTTTATGTGTGAATATATTACTACTCCTGAGAGTGCAGTAAAAAGCCTGTGCCTTTGCCACTTTTCATTAGCTTAGGTAATATAATGTTTGAATTAAATTCTATAAAATAGAAAACATTCCCTGCCTCAAGGTACATAAAAGCTGGTTCCCTTTTTGATGATTTCCAATAGATTTAATTGATTTATTTTTATTGCTCAATTTTCATGACAGAAATAGATTTTAAAATTAGCCATGATCCTACTACCTGATTTTCTAGAACTATATAGGCATACAGAATTTTATATAATAGTAATAGTAGCATAGATGCACTTATGCATTTTTTCACATTTTTTAGATATTTGGCATACTGATACAAAGTTTCATAGTTATTTTATTAGTTACATTATATTCCATTAAATCCATAAGCCTCAGATTTTTGGGGATAATCAGGTTGTTAGTATTCTATAAAGTACTGTGACTAATGCTACAATGACAATGTTCTTGTATTATGCTTTTCCCTCGTTTTGTTTATATCCTTGGGGCAAATTATTATTTCCCAAAGTTTTTAATAGTGTGTACTGCCACCAGCAATGGATGGGTGTTCTTGTTTTAGCACATCTTTGACAGAATAGAATATTCTAATGATTTTAAGTTTGCTGTTTTAATAGTTGTAAAGTGGTATCTCATTGTTTATTTATACTTTGGATTTCATTCATAACTAAGGAATTGAACTTTTTTCTCCATATGTTTGTTGACTAAGTGTATTTCATCTTGTGTATTTTTTTTATTTATGCCCTTGCCCTTTAAATATTGATCTTCAATTTAATGACTATGTTTTTCAATTTTAGTTTCTATGGCTTATTTATATAATATACATTTTATTTTTTAAACAATTGCTGCATATATTTTACTCGGGGTATTTTCCATTGTTGCATTATTTTTGTCATAAGTTCTTATATTGTATAATCTAACTTTGTTTGTGGTTTCTTTCAGCTTAAATGCTACTCAGCAAAAGAATTTGTTAGTCTTTAGTTTGATTTTATATTTATAATGTTAATTGTTTAATCCCTCTCATCATAATGAATATGGGAATAATACAGTAGACAGAAAAATTTGATGGTGCAGAAGAGAGTGTGCACAATTGCAGTAGCCAAGTCTTTGAGAAGGAGAAATGGGATGGGATCCAGTTTACAAGTGGACTGGTTAATCTTAGCAGCATGGGCAGTTCAACCATAGTAGCAGGAAGGGTGGCAAAATATACGGCTACAAAAGAAGGTAGGTTGGAAAACGTGGTAGTAGGAAATGTGGACTCTAAGTGATGAGTTGAGAGTGAGGAGAAGAGATGGGTTGTTGGATGTTTGAGGAAAGAGAGAACCCTGGTATGAAACAGTAGCCTCAGAGAGAAGGAGCGCAAATGCTTGGCAAAATCTAGAGATTGCTGTCAGTGTTGATGGTCCTTTTGGGCTTTGTGGGCATAAGTTTAAGTCAGCATAGTTGTATCTTTTCCAGTCCTGTTGAGGTACTGGGATACAGGTACAGAAAAGACAGGAAGTTGCATTTACCCAGGTTAGGCCTTTGCCAGGTTTTACGGATTTGAATCATATCCCCCACAAAGACACGTTCAAGCCTTAACTCCTGGTCCTGTGCATGTAAACTCATTTGTAAATAGGATCTTCAAAGATCTTATAAGAGCAACTCAAATTGAACCAGGGTGAACCTAATCCAATATGACTAGAGTCTTTATAAACAAAGGAAATTTGAACACAGAGATAGAAACCAGAAGAGGAGACAGAAGATGACAGATTGCCAAGTGACACAGGACTGCTGGCAAGCCAGCAGCACAATGCTAACAACTTCAGAGAAAGCATGGCCTGCTGATACCTTGGTTTTGTAGTTCTAGCCTCCAAAACTGTGAGACAATAAATTCCTCTTGTTTAAGCCAACCACTATGTAATGTTTGTTACTGCAGCCCTGGCAATTTGAGACACCAGATGAGTATGACAAAGACAAAGAGAAGCCCAGCAGTGGAGGGCGTATATAAAGGAGAGATTCCAATTATGGCCATAGACCCTTATTTGGATAAAGAGGAGATAAAGTTATGAAAGTTGTCATTAATAGGGAAAATTTTGATCTTTAGTAAATCATAAAGGGATTTTGTAAAAAAAAAAAAAAAGTTATTAGATAAAACTAATTATGACAATGATGGCTGTTTAATTTGAATCTCTTCAAATATTTGCCCAAAATCCCTACATATCAATAAAAAGGAATCCTCTCCAAAAAAAAAGAGTCCACAACCCCATTTTGAGCATAACTAGATGACAGAGAATACTACAAATTTTAATTACTCATAAGTAGAAAAATAAATACCAAATTCCAACAGATATAGCTGTCAAAAGTCCTCAAGACTTTACTTATGCAAAGGAAGAGCAAAGGGAGTCTGTAAAAACTGCATGAAAGGAGACAGAGAGAATGGCAGGCCTCAAAATGAGCTAAGATATCACCAAAAAGAGCAAGTCTATCCTAAGTATGAAAATGCTGGAAAAGAACCATCAGAGGTAATTAAAAGGGTGTATCAAGATGGAAAGGCATTTTCTTTCTTTAGAAAAGTAAAGCTTCTTGAGGAGAAGATGGTTAAAAGAAGGAGTCCTTCTCCTTTTCTGAGTGGTATAGAAAGAGGTAGGGAAGAGTTAGGATCTCACAAGACAAAAAAGAACCAAAAAAAATAGGAAGATATATGACTCCTCCCCTCACTGCCAAAAAGGCCCCCATTAAAGAAACAGCCCTTTCCTTAACATTGGAGTCTTGTAAATAACCATAAACTCTAAACCCTGTCCAGAAAACAAATGGAAAAAAGAAATTTTCATCTATTCAAAGCCACTCTGAGAAAATAGTAAATGAGCCCCAAAATATTGCAACTTATGAAAACTTCCCTCCCCACACTCTCCATCAAAAAAAAAAAAAAGGAATCAGAAGAAACAGAAATGGTAATATAGCATTCCAAGCCAAATGAAATGTCATCAAACAAATGTTTGAGGACATGAAGAAACAAAAACAAAGTTAGCTCTGAAATAAAAAGAAGAAATTAAGGGTTAATTGAACCTAGGAAAGAAATGGAAGAAAAAGACAAAATCAACTCAGAAATGAAGTCTAAATTGCCCAAGGAAAATAGATCCAAATGAAAATGTAGTAAAGAAAGGGATGAAAACATCCAACAGAATGAAAAAATATTAAAACAAGAAATAAGAGAGTGAAAAACAAAATTGTTGAAATAGAAGGTAGGTATAGAAATTATGATATGTAAAATTGGAGTCCCTGGAGAAGGAAAAACAGAACAAAAGAACTGAATTAATATTTAAAAGTTGAATAAAAGAAAAACTTATGGAAACAAAAGAAGACCTTAGTCTACAAATCGACAGAGCCCAGTGGGTACTGGAAAAATTGCCCTGAAATGTTCAACTCTGAAACATATCCTAGTAAAATTATTAGACTTTAAAGATGAAGAAAATATCTTCAAAGCCTCTTGGCTCAAAGAACAAATAACTTACAAGGCTCACAAAAATTAACAATAACAAACAAAACAAAACAAAACAAAACACACACCATGATTCCATCAGACTTCTCAAAAAAGCACACAAAGTAACAATGAAACAGTATTTTGAAAAAAACTCAGGAAAAGAAAGTATGAACCAAGGATTTGATATCCATACAAGCGTCCCTTTATATATAAAGCTATAGGAAAAGAAAACATTGTTAAATATGCAAGAACTCAAGGATCACATGAATAATCTATTAGGGAAAATGAGCTTTATCTAACCAACAGATGACTGAGGAAACTCTGGAAAAGGGCTGATGGTGAGCATTTAATAAATTTAATTGCAGAGCTAAGACTAAAACAAAGATGGCAAAGATGGAGATGAGGATCAAAAAGTAATATATAAATGTTATATGCTCTGACAAAGAACATAAAACTGAAAAAGAGGTAGGAAAAGGGAGAAGCAAAGGAAAAACTAGAGTAGGCTCATTTGTTGTTGCGTAGGAAATAGGTGGAAGCCAAAGGTTAACATTGAGAACTGACATAGCACATAGTAAAAGGTAAAATGAGAAGTAGGGAAATAAAAGAATTAACAATTATTTAAGTACAAAGATACAAATTAAACACAAAAATACAAATCTCCTGAACTACAAAGAAAAAAATAAGAAAGGAAACATCAAATAGAAAAGAGAACCAGAGTAAATATAGTATAAATGGTAATTAAAGCATAAAATAACATTACAAACTTGAAACCGAATATATCAGTCATATAAATTACTATTAATAGGCTCATAAAGAAGTATCCAATTCAATGGTGTATATAAGACACAGCTAAAACAAAGCAATTCAAAAGTCTAAAATAAAGAAATACGCAAAAATATATTTAGCAAGCAGAAATAACAAGAATGCAGAGATTGTTATTCCTATCTAAATCTGTACACTGATATTTGAGGAAAATTCTTCTCGAGTAAACATGGTATAATCATAGTCATTTATCATATCTAAGATCACAAAGAAAGTATTAGTAAATTCCATGAAATAGAAATATTAAAAACAACACTGATCAGAATACAATAAAACTAGAAATTAGTATAAAAAACAAAAGGGTTCTTCTATGTGGAAATTAAAACTAACAAAAACTTTCTATTAATTCGTTAGTAAAAGGGGATATAAAAGTTCATATAACAGAATTTCTGTTAAAAAATGATAAAAATATTACATTGACATTGTGGGATATATTTTAAGCAGAGATGAGAGGGAAATACATAGCTCTAAACACCTATATCGATAAAAATGTAAGAAGATAATAAATGAATTACATTCTTAACTTTAAAAATCTAGGAAAAGAAAAAATAGTAAGCCAAAAGAAAGCAAACGGAATAACATAATAAAGATAATAGCAGAAATAAAGGAAGAAGAAAATAAAAATAAGTCATTAGATATGATTAATAAATCCTATGAAAAAATTAAACTAGGGAAAGGGGGGCGGGGGGATGGAGAACAAATAAAATAAATAAGAGAAGATAAGTGAGAAACGATCATTGAAACAGAAATTTTAAAAATTCATGAGACTACTCTGCAAACTTCTATGCAAATAAATTAGAAAAACTAAGTGAAATTGGTGATTTCCTAGGAAATTACAATATTCCAAATTTGATCCCTTTAGAGATAAAATGCTTAAACAGACCAATTTCCATAGAAGAAATAGAGAAAATTATCAATGAGCTACTTAAAAAACACACACACACACACAAAAAACACACTAGAACCATTGGGGAACCATACAAAGCTTTTAAATGCTAGATACTTTCAATATTCTATAAATTATTTCAAAGCATTAAAAATGAAGAAAAATTTCCAACTTTCCTTTCTGAAGCACATAAACATTAGCTAATGTTTAACCATGAAAAAGATAGTACCAAAAAAGGAAAGAATTATGAACAATGATACAAAAACATTAAAATATTAGCAAACAAAATCCAACAGCATATTAAAATAATTCATTGTGGACAAGTGGGATGTATTCCAGGAAGGAAATGTTAGTTTAATATTAGTAAACCCACTGATATAATTCACTATAATAATATATACAAAGTGTAAAGCAAAGGCATATGATAGTTTCCAAAAATGAAACTTATATATACTTCCTTAACATGTATAGGTGTGCATGTATAAATGAGAGAGATAAGAGTGAATGATAAAGCAAACTTGGCAAAATGTTAGCCATTGTTATCTATTGGTAAAAAATACGAGAGATCTTTGTAATATTTTTGCAACTTTTCTGTAATCTTCACATTATATAAAAATAAAATATTAAATTTTATTAATAATAGAGGAGGTGAATAATGGACAGTTTATATCATCTAGCCCCTTGTCTTCAATCCTTTTTAGCCAAATTACTGTAATAGCTTTCTCACATGGTGGTTTCTGTTGTAACTATTATCACTATTATTGCCATTTATGGGGTGCGTTTCAGAGACCAGACACATTTATACATGTTATATCACTGGATTTTTCACAATAACCCTGAAGGGAATGTAGGACTACTGTTCCATTTTACATAGGAGAAAACAGTCTTTGAGGGGCAAAATGACTGGCCCAAGATGGCAAGGTTAGTAAGTCATGGACCCAAAACTGAAGTCCATGACTTCTGGCCACCTTGCTGTCTGTCCTCTAATGTGTCCATCTAGCCCTAAAAAACAAATTAATCTTTCTATACACTGCTGCTTAAATGTTAGGACCACATCCTATGCTTCTTTTATATCCCTGTAACGCACCCAACAGTGGCCTGCGTGTCGTAGGCAATCAGTAATACTGAATTAAAGGGTAGTGTGAACAAGTAGTGGGGAGCAGAGAGAAAAGAATAAAAGTTTGCACTTAATTAGGTCCTTGGATATGGTGATTCTATTTGTCTGTACCTCTGCTTACAGAGAAAAATTTGTTAACTGGCACATTGAAAAAGTTAAATAAATGCATACAGAGGTTTGATTACATAAAGACAATGTTTAAAATGTAATTAAAAGATATTAAATATTTGATTAGCTATTTAACTTTCAGAAGGAAATGCTAATGACTATAAATATTAAATAGGGTAAATATGCCAAGGTGCTTGCGTCTTTCACATTGTCTGTTTTGATGAATGTTTGCCTGGACATCACACAGTTCACATTTAACTTCTTTGTTGATAATCTTCAGTTACATGAAGTACTTTGAATTACTGACCATTGTCTAACTAATGAGATTTATTTTTACAAGTAAGTAAATCTTTTATTGAACAATAGCATACTTTTTAAAAAAGAAAAGCTTTTCATGCAATTTGGATTTCACAGCTTTATTGAACAATTCATGAATCAGGCAGCCTCCCATTCAGAAAGTAGAGGGGAAGTTGGCTGAGGGAGTGGGAAGGGGAAACTTATATTGTGGAAAGGCAGAATCAAGCAAGAAAATGTTCTGTTTGGCTGATATTCAGTTTCCATTTTACATGAGGGGCATGGTATTAACAGAGTGGGGAGCAGATATACAGTGGTTAGTACGGTATGTCCACTCTGATAAGCTGTCTTTCCTGGACTGAAACTGGCTTATTACCTGGTATTGCTTATCTGCAGTTCTATAGGGTGTATTCCCATATACCATTTTCTTGGAAAGTCCCTGCAGGTCAAATATTTTGGTCTTCTGGAAAATCATTTCTTAGAAAAGAATCCCTCCCTGCATCATCAAGGCAGGTGGCCATTTTATTTTACCTAACAGTCCCCTGTTGTTGTTTTTTAATGATTCTTTTTTTTTTTAAAGACGCATAAGATTATATAAATGTTACATAAAAAATATAAGGGATTCCCATATGCTCACTCCCTCCCCTTCCCACACTTTCCCACATCAACAACATCCCTCATTACTGTGGTACATTTGCTACAAATGATGAACACATTGAAGCGTTTCTACTAACCATGGACTACAGTTTCCATTACAGTTCACACTCTTTCCCGCACAATTTTGTAGGTTATGACAAAATATAGAATAGCCTGTATCTGTCACTGTAATGTCATGCAGGACAACTCCAAGATCCCGAAAATGCCCCCTTGTTACACCTATTCTTTCCTCTCCCATCCCTTAGACCTCTGGTGGCCACTGCCTTTACATCAATGATAAGAGTTCCATTGCTAGAATAATAATAAGTCTATAGTAGAATAATAATAAGTCTACTTTAGTCCATTGGTCATTCCCCAATCTTGAGGATTTGGGGATGGTGATGCCCACTCTGCTTCTAATTGAGAGGGAGCTTAGATTCCATGGGGCAGTTGGATGGAGCTATCTTGCTTGCAGTTGCAGACTCTCTCTGTTCCTTGGGATGGGCATTGTCCATCATCATCTCCTTGTTAGTTGTCCTGGGTGAGTCCAATGAACTGGAAGGTAGGTATTGCAACTCTGCTGAAATTCAGGGCTCAACTGGCACATGGATGGATCAAATATTTAAGTCTCTGGAACATATATTTATCAAGTATAGTGCTAATTATAAGTTCAGTTAAGACAGGCAGAAGAGCCATGTGCAGGGAACCTATAAATGAGTCTAACTCTGTTACACTGGGGAGCAAAAATTCCAAAGTAAGGCCTATTGACAGAGTACCTAATTCCTGAGCTGTCTGCCCTGCTTATAGTTTCTGGATGTCTCTAGAGCCCTCAGAAGCCCCACTGTTTGAGGCACTGTTTACTGTAGCAGTCAATGAGATCCTGCTGAGACTTGCCTAAGCATAACCTCTGGAATGACCTCCGGATTCACTTTGAAATCTCTTAGCCATAAAAATTCATTTGTATTTACCATTTCCCCCTTTTGGTCAAGGTCTTTTTCCAGATGCATTGCTAGTTGGCACTTAGTCCCCCACTTCTGACACTCCAGTTACCATCATTGGTTTCTTTTCTTGTCCTCCAGTTGAGCAGACTCTGTCAGTCATTTTGTTCCATTTTTCCCGTTCATTTTTGTGTTGGTTTCCTTTCTTGATTGCAGTGAGGTTCCCTGGGTGGCTGTTTAATTACATTTAAGACCATTATAATAGGGTTACTTTCTCAGTTGAGTGGATTACAGATATGGTCCTCTCTCCAAGTCACAGTGTGTATTTATTTTTTATTTTATTTTTAATCTTGGTTCACTAGAGATAGTCCCATTTCTATCTCATTTTCCTTTTTATTAGCTATCTTAAGAGCAAAAGATGACTGTTTCAAGAATTATATATAGCTTAAGAGAAAAGAGTAAGGGACTCCTTGTATCTAGAAAATAGATGAGCAATGATCCAACAAAACTATAATCACTGTTCATCAGTTCATTCAGTCCTAATGAATGTAATTAACCCTTGATCTGTTTGATCTTGAGTTCATAATCTCATGAACCCATTGACTTCTTCACTAGAATTCTGGAAATCTTGGCACAGTCCGGCGGTATGGTCTCAAAGTTATTTAAGCAATGTCATTAGAGACCTGTGCCCAAGAGTACCTGACATAGTCCTTTCCTTGGGTTTCTGAGGTAGTCCTTTTTGTTGAAGACAAAGCACTCTGGCCTGTAACTGATGGCAAGTGTTTTCAGAGAAGCATCAGAATAAAAACTATTTGTAGATAACAAAAGACTTAAAATGGCTGTAGTTCACTTATTGCTGTTTTACAAAAGTGAACAATCTGGTAAGAGTTCATTATACATTATTTTAAAAAATAATTGAAATTTTGACCAATAATACTACCACTGCGTTAATACCAGACAGAGCAATGCTAAGACATCTCAAGGACGTGAGGACATTGACAAATCTCTAGGAACCTTATACAATATCTTAAATATGTATATTAATAACATTTTACCCATATAAATTTAACCAACAGGAGGTTAGAAAATCCTTTTTAATTTGACAACACTTTCCTTGCAACTCACAATATAAACCTAACTATTTCTAGCACCTCTCCTTTTACATGGTGAAAGAACAAATCCTTTGTGATTTTCCAGGAGTCCTCTGGACAATCCCAAAGGAAGTTTGAGATCAAGAAGATGTCATTTAGGGTTTGATTTTGGGAAGGTGAAATGTTACTGTGAAGCAATATTTGGTTCCCAATTTAACCAAAATTACATTCAGAGATTTTAAAAGTAAATAAAGGCATTATTGTGGTTATAACAAACAAAACAAAACAAAAGTTCTTTCAAAAGTGAGAAGACTTGTTCTCTAAAACAATAAAGGATGATAAGATCAATATAAAGCATAGGAGATTATTTTGATAAGGTACAGAATCTTTGCCTTTTAGGCAGATTATTCAGATGGTTAAAGAAAACCTTTTACAACCTCTAAGAACAGACCAATGATCCAAGAAAACGTTGTCATTTTAACAGAAAGAAAACCAAAATCTAGTTTTACATGAAGATATAGTCTGATAAGAAAACTCTTAAAAATCTTATAAACTTTTCAAATCTTAACTAACCTTGACTGTGGCAAATAACATTCCTTTTCTACAAATCTATATCCATTAAGCTTTTGTTATACACAGTCCTGTTTCTCATTCTTCATCAAGAAGTCATTTTACCTTAGGACAAAACTACTTTTTTCCCCCGTAACAAAAATACATCTTGTGTACCTTACATATTTAAGTTTCCAAAAGAATATTGGAAACTGTCTTCAAGCCAACCTCCCACAAATCACAATTACTATTGAAATAAAGTTTTCCAGAAAGGTAAGTCAATTTGGTTAAATGCAATTTACATTTTTTATCATCTTAAAGATTCAGTACATATAATGCTAGCTTATTTGATCAATAAACCTGTATTAATTTAGGAAGAACATACCCAAGTAGAATAAAATTTTATGCTTGTATTATACCTAACATTAATAACTCAAAAGACATAGCTTTTTAAATTTAACTAACAATATTAAACTAGTCCTGTTTGTCAAAGGTTTATCTGAATTGTGTGAACTTAAATTAAAAAAAAAAAAATTGGGGTTTAGTCCTACAAATGCTTTTTTTTTTCCACTGGAAATATTAGAAGTTTAGTTTCCTTAATTTCTAGGACTTTAGGAGTATTGGTTTATATATAAGCACTTAATTAGTTTTAAACCAATTTCAATAGAGCTCTTTTAAGGAGTTTTATAAGTTAAATTGGTAATACCATCTGGAGATAGGAAAATATCATACATCAAATGTACAGAGACACAGAGAGTTTATAGCTTCAGTTAAAATTTTTTCAACCATGAGTTAGACATTAAAACACAAACACAGAAAACATAGAAACACACAACTTACTAGTTTATATAAAAGAGCTGGCTTTCTGTCCTTGCTTCACTCAAATTTTTATCAGAATTTTGTTCTTGGCAGATAGGACAAGTTACTTGCTTAACATGAGGACCAAAGCTTTCCCATCTTTATCTGTGGAGCCTTTAAGATTGCCTTTGCCCTGATGTGTAATCTTATTGAAGCTTTAACCTATTATATTGGGGCTATTTGACCCTCAGATTTATTGTGGCAAGAAGGATCCTGTAGGTCCCTTTCTGGGTCAGTCCAATCAGCTTTTGCCTTCCAGGGTTTAGCATCTGAGGTTCAGCCCCACATGTGTACAGGCAACACTAGATCATATGCACCTAAAAGAATTCTGAATTCACCTATGAATAATTGTACCTCAGAGTTCCATCTTTGACCACAGGTTAAAGTGGCTATGATCAGAATGTCAGAGTCTAACCTTAAAGGATACCTGTCTAGTTTCCTTTTCTTCCTCATTTTCCAAGAAAAAGAGCATATGAGAAAAAGGGTTAGTATTTCAGAGTAATTAGTCAAAGGAAGACAAAAAGGACCTGAAGACACACTTGGAGTCAAGTCAGTTTGTCTACAGTTCTCATCAGTTTTCTCAGCTTCTTGTTTCTTATGTTTTTCATTGACTTTTTGTAAAGAGTGGTGTCAGTCAGGGTTTAGAACCATCATCAAGTCTAGATTTCTCATGAGCTTTTAAATTTTTTTTTCTTTATCTTCTTTTTTTATCCTTTTTATTTTCTTTCATGAGCTTTTAATTTCTCAATTCCCTTTTGCAAAGTATCCTTTAATGAAGCTATTTTGGAGTGTTGCAATTTCTTAGTAAACTCTGAGTACCAATTAAAATAGGTATCCCATTCAGCCTGTTTAATCTGGGAGCTCTTTTTCTCATAGAAATGAGATGAGTAATTTTGTCTAATTAGAACATTCCCCATACTGTCCATTGCAACTTTAGGTTATCTTTGGTGAGCTTTTGCTATTTGTTAGCTAGGCAAAGTTCTGGTCCCATAACTTTTGAACATGTGATATGCCAGAGTGCCATCTTTATCTTGTTGTGTTTTACCTTGTACACAGGTCAAAGAACCCAGTAGTAGCAAAAATGAAACTTCAGACTGCACTGAAAGTCTAGGGACTTGGACTCAAAATTTAAGCTGGTCATCAAGATTGACCTGCTAACCTTTAGACTAAAAGCTAGTGAGATTGGAGAAATCGAAAACAAAGAGAGGAGCTCAGATCAGAGAAGGACTCACTCACAACCCTTGGAGATGGCAGGGAGGACAGAGAACTTAAAGGATTCAGTAGGATCCTTCACCTGTCTTTCTTGTTTTCTCCAGAGCCATCGGCAGTCACCTCAGATCATGTCCTTATTGCCAGGACTGTTAAAAGAGAAACATTTCATACAATTTAGGATATCACAGCTCTCTTAAGCAATTCATGAAATGGTCAGCATCCCATTCAGAAAGTAGAAGTGAGTTCCCCCAACAGAGTACAAATCATAGGTATACAGCTTGATAAATGTTCACAAACCGAGTTGAACTGTTAACAGAACCTCAGAAGCCCTCCTTGAGCTCTGTCTAGTAATTTACCTAATCCTACTAATTAAGTTATTCACTACTTTGAGTTTACCTGTTCTTGAACTTCATTTAAATGAAATCATAGAATATATTCTCTTTGGTACTTGGCTTCTTTCATCCAACAACATTTTAGTGAGATTTGTATCCATATTGTTGTATCAAGTTATAATTTTTTCATTCTCATTGCTGTATTGCATTTTAATTTACAAATAGGCTACAACTTATTTATCCATTTTACTGTTGAGGTATATTTGGGTAGTTTGCAATTTTAGGCTATTATGACTACTGCTGCTATGGATATTCTTATGTACTTTTTTTGGTGAATATATGCACTCATATCTATCATGTATATCACTAAGAAGTAGAATTGCTGGGCCACAGGATAGTAGACACTACAAAATATTTCCCAAAGTGCATATATCAATTAACTCTCCCACTAGCAGTGTGTAAAAGTTTCAAATGTTCCTTAGCAGTGCTTGGTATTGTCTGTCTTTTCCCTTTTAGTCATTTTGGTATACATGTAATAGTATCAAACTATAATTTAATTTCAATTTTCCCTAATTACTAATACAGTGAGGCCCTTTTCATATGCTTATGGTCCATTTGAATATTGTGTTTTGTGAATTAACTTTTCAATCTTTTGCCCTTTTTCTGTTGAATTGTCTGACATTTTCTTAAGGATGTTTTAAAATTCTTTATATTTTGTTGTTATTAGCCTTCTGTTGTATATTTGTATACAAATGTTTTCTATCAGTCCATGGCTTGCAATCTTACTCTCAATGTCTTATGATGAATAGAAGTTCATAATTATAACATAGTCCAGTTTTTCAGTGTTTTCCTTTATTGTTAGTGCTAGTTGTGTCTTATTTAAGTAATCTTTGTCTATCCAAGATCATGAAGATAATCTCCCATGTTTCTTCTAAAAGCTTTATTGTTTTACCTTTCGCTTTTAGATCTACAATCCATCTTAAGCTTATTTTTTATATACTGAAACACCATTGATGAGGTGATATTATGCAAAGAACTTAGACCCTAAAGTCAGACAGCGAAAGAATAATAACAAAAATATGTAGAAATTTATGCTCAAAAGTGTACAATGCATTGTTTCTTAGGAGTCAGTTTAAAGGCGATATAGATCTAATTTTATTGTCATGGAAATATGTTGAGTGAGAGGAGCTGTTATAGAAGAGAAAGTATATTATGATTTTTTTATGCAAATTGTATGCACCTATATCTTTATAGGTGCATAAATTCATAGAGAGTTATCTTGAGGATTCAGTGATAGTTTATCAGTATATTTGTGAACAATGGGATTTCTAGTCAATTTTATTTCTGCGTTGAAGTTTTCTGTAATGTTTGAATTTTTAAAAAATGAGCATGTATCTTCATTTACAAAATAAACATGAAAAGTCATTTGTATTATAATATATTAAAGTACACACAGGAGAAGTCATCCAGAGATAACCTCAGTAACATTTTGGATCCTTCCATTTAATCTTTTTTTCTTGGCATAGGTAGGTGGTGGCTGTTTTACCCTTTAATAAAAATTGTAATTCCTATTTAATTGGAGTTCTGAATCTGTTGTAAGCCTGGCTTAAGAGAGAGATTTTAAACAGATGGAATCTTTGTGTCCAATTACTAGGTTTATTTCCATAATGAAAAATAATGATTCGTGAGTAAAACTGCTATTACAAATGAAGGAACCAGTCCCTCTACATCACTGCATGTTTATTAGTGAAGCCAGTATAGGTGAATGTTCCTTGCCTTCTCATAAAAATTTTTATTGAATCTAAAATTCTTCAGTCCTCAGCAATTTTCTCCTCATAATACTAGAGATATTCTTTAGTTATGTCATAGTCTCTAGTGTATGGAAGAGTTATAGGCCAGACTATCAGAAGTAAATGTATATGTTTGTTTTTCTGGCTTAGAAGCCTGTAAGATTTTGAAATTCAAACATTTTGGTAGGAAGTATCTAGATGTATGTATTCACTACGATCTAGATGTATCTTTTCAGTAGTGGAGAATCCTTTAACTCCATATTTGCTTTCTGCTCCCTCTTTCCCACTGTAAGGTCATCTTTTTAAATTATGTCTTTTATTATTAATTCTGTTCCATTTACTTGACTTTTTTCTCTGGCATTGAATTTCTGCTCCCTGATTTCTGTGTCAGTCATTTATTCTCATTTTCTACTCTAAAATTTATCCATGAGTTCAGGAAGATTTATCAAGTTACTGATTTATTTTACTAATTAGTCCATTTTATTTTTTACTGTTTCTAACTGCATTTTAAAAATATTTTTTATTATAGAAATTGTACATTCACAGAAAAATCATACAGAAAATACAGAGTACCCATATGCCCCTTCTCACACCCTCAGTTTTCCCTATTATTAACATTTTGGATTTGTGTGGTACTTTCGTTGCAACTGATGAAAGAATATTATAATTATATTATTAGATATAATCCATAGTTTACACTATGATTCACTGTGTTAAACTGTCATATGTTGTTGTTGTTTCAATAGTGTATTGGTCAGCCAAAGGGGTGCTGATGCAAAAGACTAGAAATCTTTTGGTTTTTATAAAAGGTATTTATTTGGGGTAGAAGCTTACAGTTACCAAGCCATAAAGCGTAAGTTATTTCCCTCACCAAAGTCTGTTGCCACGTGTTGGAGCAAGATGGCTGCCAATATCTGCAAGGGTTCAGGCTTCCTCTTCCTCTTAAAGCTCTGTGGTTCCAGCTTCTTCCAATATCATCTGGAGGCTGGGATAAGTTCTTGTCTCTCCCAGGGCTCATTTCTCTCTGGGCTCAGCTGCTCTGCTCTCTCCACAAGGCCAGCTCTAAACTATCAGGTGAATGGCTCATCTCTCTTTCTAGGGCCTCTGCTGTGTATAATGGAGCCTTCTGCCTTTCCTCACGTTTCTGTTTCACTGTGTATTTACTTCCCTGGGGCTCCAGCATTAAAACTCCAACTAACTCATCTGCCTTGTCATTTTCTCAACATCCTACTGACATGGCCCAATCAAAGCCTTAATCATAATTTAATCAAGTTAAGAGTGACGCCTCTCATACAATACAATCTAATGTACCCAGAGGAACAGACCAATTTACAAACATAATCCAAAATCTATTTTTGGAATTCATAAACAATATCAAACTGCTACAAATAATAAGATATATAAAGCCTAAAACTTTCCCTTTAACCACATTCAAATATATAATTCAATGCTGTTTAATTATATTCACAATATTATGCTACCATCACCACCATCCATTACCAAAACATTTCCATCATTCCAAACAGAAATTCTATTACCAATTAAGCATTAACTTCCCATTCCCTACATCCATCCTGTCCCCTGGCAACTTGTATTCTAGTTTCTAGCTTTATGAATTTACTTTTTCTAATTATTTCATAATAGTGAGATAATACCATATTTATCCTTTTGTGCCTGGCTTATTTCACACAACATGATGACTTCAAAGTACATTTTTGTTTTTGCATATATTCAGAACTTCATTTTTATGGCTGAAAATTCCATTGTATCCATTAACCACAATGTTCATCCATTTGTTTCTTAATGGAAATTTGGATTGCTTCCATTTTTAAGCAATTGTGAATAATGCCACTGTGAAAATCAGTTTGAAAATATCTGTTTGAGTCCCTGCTTTCAATTTTTTGTAGTGTATGCCTAGAAGTGGGATTGTTGGGTCATATAGTAATTCTATACTAAACTTTCTGAGGTACCACCAAATTGTTTTCCTCAGTGACTACATCATTTTACATTCCCATCAACAATCAATGACTGTTCCTATTTCTCTACATCCTCTCCAACACTTATTATTTTCCGCTTTTTTAATAGTAGCCATTCAAGTGGGTATGTGTTTTAGTTTCCTTGGCTGCTCAAGAAAATACCATGCAGTTTTGGGCTGGCTCAAATCATGGGAATTTATTAGCTGATAGTTTTGAAGCTGGGAAAAATTCCAAATCAAGTCATCATTAAGTGTTGGTTTCTTTCCAAAGACTGGCCTTCTGGGGCTTGCTGCCAACAATCTTTGGTCCTTGGCTGCTCTGTCATATGGCAATGCAAATGGTGGCCTCTCCTGACTTCTCTGTTCTATTCCAAATTCCATTGACTTTCAGCTTCTTGCTTCATGGTGGCTTTTTATCTCTGTCTGAATTTCATTCTGCTTATAAAGGACAGTAATAGGATTAAGAACCACCCTGATTGGGCTGGGCCACACATACCTTAACTGAAGTAATCTCATCAAAAGGTCCTACTTACAATGGGTTCACATCCACTGGTATGGAGTAAGTTTAAGAGCATGTTTTTTTTCTGGGGTACATACAGCTCCAAACCACTATAGTGTGAAATGGTATCTCATTGTCATTTTGACTTGCAGTTTCTTAATGGCTAATGATGTTGAGTCTCTATATGTGCTTATTGGTCATTTGAATTTGTTTGTTGAAAAAATGTTTATTCAAGCCTTTTGCCCCTTTTAATTGGATTATATGTCTTTTTGTTGAGTTGTAGGAAATTTTTATGTATTTTTTCTATTGAGTCTTTTTTGGATATATGGTTTCCATATATTTTCTCTAATTCTGTAGGTTATCCTTTTACTTTCATGATGAAGTCCTTTGCACAGAAGTTTTTCTTTTTTCTTTTGATGAAGTCCCTTTTATTTACTTTTTCTTTTGCTGTTCATGCTTTTGGTATTAAGTCTAAGAAATCATTACTAAATTCACAGGTTTGAGGAGATGCTTCCATATGATTTATTCTAGGCGTTTTACAATTTTTGTTCTCATATTTAGGTCTTTGATCCATTTTGCATTGATTCTTGGTGATGGTGTAAGGTAGAGGTCCACTTTTATTCTTTTGTACATGTATATCCAGTTTTCCCAGCACTATTTATTGAAGAGACTATTATTTCCCCATTGAGTGGACGTGGCACCCTTGTTAAAAATTAATTTACTCTAGATATGAGAGTTTATTTCTTGGCTCTCAATTCAATTCCCTTGGTATGTGTCTGTCCTTCTGCCAGTATCATGATATTTTGATTATTGTGACTTTGTAATAGTTTTAATATTGGGAAACATGAATCCTCCAAAGTTGTTCTTTTTTTTCCAAGACGTTTTTTGCCTATATAGGGCCCCTTACCTTTCCATATAAATGTGATATTTGGCTTTCCCATTTCTACACAGAAAGTTCTTGGAATTTTAATTGGGATTGCATTGAATCTGTAAATTGCACTGGGTAGAATTGACATCATAACAATATTTAGTCTTACAATTCATGATCATGGAATGTCCTATTTATTTTAGTCTTGTGATTTCTTCTAGCAACGTTTTGTAGTTTTCCATGTATTAGTCCTAGATATTTGATTCTTTTAGTTGTTATTTGTTTCAGTTTGCTAAATGTTGCTGGGAGCAATATACCAGAAATGGGTTGAATTTTACACTGAGTATTTATTTGATTAAAAGCTTACAGTTCTGAGGCCATGGAAGTGTCCAAATCAAGGCATCATCAAGAGATCCTTTTCCCCTTGCTGCAGCTGTGGGTGATCAGGCAAAGGGCAGGGCACAATGGCAGTGTCGGCTTGTCTCTCCCCTCTCTCTGGTCATCTTTGCTTTCAGCTTCTTAGTAAAGTGGCTTCATCTCAACTTCTGTCTCCCAGGGTCTTCTGTCCCAGCTTCTGGGTTCCTCTCTGTCTCTGTGGCCTTCTTTCTGTGTCTGTAGCTTTTTATTCCTAATTTATAAAGCACTTCAGTGAGAGGATTAAGATCTACCCTGGGTCACGTAATCTGATCAAAGGCCCTTAATTGAAGTAATTTAATCAAAATGTACCACCTACAATAGGTTTACATGCACAAAAATGGGTTAGCTTTAAGAACAGAATTTTTTAGGGTTCATAAAAGCTTCAAGCTGCCACACAATTATAAAAGGAATTTTTTTTTCTTGATTTCTTCTTCAGATTGTCCTGGTTGTCTTCGAGTTTATCCTGTTTGGGGTTCATTGGGCCTTTTGAAGTTGCAAGTTCATGTCTTTTGTTTAATTTTGGGAAGCTTTTTGCATTTTTTTGCATACTCCCTCCCTCCCATCCCTCCCCCTTCCTTCCTTCCTTCCTTCCTTCCTTCCTTCCTTCCTTCCTTCCTTCCTTCCTTCCATCCTTCCTTCCTTCCCTCCCTCCCTTTCTAGGACTCCCATAATGCATATGTTGGTATGCTTGACTGGGTCCTACAGGTCTCTAATACTATTTTCACTTTTTAAAATTACTTTTCTTTCTGCTCCTCAGTCTGAATCATTTCAATTGTCTTGTCTTTGAGTGAACTGATTCTTTCTTTTTCCAGTTCCTACCTGCTGTTGAAACCCACCAGGGAATTTTTCACTTCAGTTATTGTGGTCTTCAACAATTGTGGGTCCTTTTTAAAATTTCTGTCTTCTATTGAGAGCCTCATATTGTTTCCCTGATATCCTTTGACTCTTCACTGTGTTTCCCTTTATCTTCTTGGGTGTATGGAAGAGTGTGACAGTTTGAAGTTCTTTTATGAATCCCAAAAAGAAAAAGATTATGTTTTTGAGCTAATCCATTCTTGTGGGTGTGGGACCCTTTTGTTGAACTATGTCAGTGAGTTGTGACTCAGGTTGAGTCTCAACCCTCTTGCTGGATCTGATAAAAATGGAGGCACAGAGAGAGATACACAGGAAAAGGGAGCTGCCATATTTGATCTTGCCATGTGAGAGAAAGGACTCCAGCTTCATCTATAGCTGCAGAAAGGCAGAGAAGACCCAAGAAACTGAGATCAGAGGCTCAGAAAGAGACAAGCCCTTTGCCCGGTTGCCCACAGATGAGCTCCAGGAAAGGGGAGATTCTGGAAGGGAAAGAAGAAATGTCAGCAGAGATTGGTGGCCATCTTGTTTTACCACATAGCAGCTGACTTTGGTAAGAAAGCATCTTTGCTGATGATTTGATTTGGACATTTCATGACCTCAGAACTGTAAGCTTTCACCCTAAATAAAATCCCCATTATAAAAGCCAACCCAATTCTAATACTTTGCATCAGCAGCCCTTTGGCAAACTAAAACAAGGAGCATTTTTTTTTAAAATTCTTTATCTGGTATATCCATAATCTCGCCTTCTTTATTAATGGTTTCTGGATTTTTATCTTTGGATGGGACACAATTTTCTGTTTCTTTGTTTGACTTATAACCTTTTTTTATACACTGTACATTTTATTATTATAAAGTGTTAATTCTGGGATTTAGTCCCTGAGATGTCTGTTCCTTAAGCTTGCATCCAGCTAGTAATATGACAGAGAATTCCTTGAGTACCAGGACCTAACAAAAACAAACAAACCAACATAAAGAACAACTTTTACTGTCTTAGTAAACTGGCTCTGCATTGGTTGTTGTTCTTCAGAGTTTAGCCCTACTATCAAGAAGATGAGCCTAAGGCTAATGTAAAGTTCAGGGTCCTTTTAGTCTTTTCTGAGCCTGTGTCTTGTCCTGGGTTATGCTTGCTCTGGTCTTAGAAATTCACCCATTTACAGAAATTAGAATGTGCCCTCTACTCTCTGAAACAGTCTTTCTCTTCCTTATGACTTAAAGCTGGTAATTCTTTGCCCCAGGCTGTTTTTACTTAATTGTTTGGTTTTTTTTTTTAATATACTCCTTCAGCTGTTCATAATCTGTTTCTGCCTGTGTGTCAAGTTCTGAGAGGGTAAGTCTGAAATAAATGTCCTGGTTCCATCTTTCAAGCTACCATCTGTTAGACTGGCATCTACATATATGCACCCTAGTATGTACATAAGGGTTACTCTGCTCCCTGCAGAACAGGGCCAGGGACCCACAACGGGAGCTCAGGCTGGCTCCATTCCATGCTGGTGAAAGGATGGGAGAGGGGCCAGGAGCTTCTCCTACCAATTTTAAGGCTGCACTTTCTTGATTCAACAGTCACCCAGTTACTGCAACCTTTATCTGTTTTCTATCTAGAGTTTTGAGAAATATGTCTCTGTTGGTTTTTGCTAAAACTCAGGTCTCACTACTTTCTTCCTTACTCACTCTGCTTCAGCCACACTGGCCTCTTTGCATCTCTTGGAAATTGTCAAGCACATGTCCCTTTGCTTCAGGGACACTTCACTTGCTATATCCTCTACTTGAAATGTGCTTCCAGGAGAGAGTTGCATGGTTTGCCCTCTTACTTCATCCAGCTCTGCTCTCATAGCATGTCATTAGGGAATTTCCCTAGGCATGCTATTGAGAAAGGCAACCCCCAGCTCATCTACTCCCTTAACTTGCATTATTTGTTTTCAAAATACTTGCTACTGCCTTGCATTATATTGAATGATTTTTATTGTCTGTCTTTCCTCACTGTAATGTAAGCTCCATGATAGCAGGGCTACACTCTTTTTCTTCCTTGCTGTATTCTCAGTGCCTAAAGTAGTACCTCGATCATAGTGGGTATAAATATATGTTGCATAAATAAATGAAACCCACATTTGGTCCCCAGTGCTATCTCTCATGGAAATACCCTGCACTTAATCCATAGCTAGCCCTCTGGGAAAAATTCAAAGCAAATGAAGTTTGTTTTTTTTTTAATTACTTACTTATTATTTTAATACCCTTGCTCCAAGGCTTGTCAATTAGTACACTAGCTTCTATGGGTGCATATATTTGACCATTATGTTCCTGTGGGCCACCTCTTCGAGATAGAACAGGCCATCAAACCCTCAAGCTTAAGATGCTTAAGATAGTCCTAGATAAACTGCATGTTACTAACTATGGGATAATGCAGAGTGTTTATGCAATAAAATGATGTCACAGATTAAGGACTGGAAAATGGCACTGTGAGAATGGCAGCAAATTTGCCTTTGGCATAGGAATGGGTACTGTGTATTCCACCTTTAATATGAAAACCAATACATAACTATATATTCCTGCATTACACATAAAGCCTCATGCATAAACACTAACTTTCTGAAGAAAACACATTTTTTCCAAGTAAATGTATACAGTTTTAATGAAGCATTTTTATTCTGGTAGTAAAATATTTCCCATTGAAATTCAAAGATTAAATTTTGTACAAAATTATTATACTTCAGTTTAGAGAACTATTCCGTTGTTTTATTTTGTAAACATACTGAGCTCATTGAATCTTTGTTGCCAAAATGAAAAACATAGGAGGATTGGTAGCTAAACAAATTCTAAAAGATTCATTCATATCATGTGAGATAAATGTAATTTTGTCAATGTAGCCTACCATTAAGGAGAGGATAATTTGAATAGAAATAAAGATAATTTGGAGTATGTTTTTGAACTTGATATTATAATCAAGTACATTGATGTTTGCTAAGCAGTAATTAGGATGTAATGGTAGTTTAATTGAAATACCTCTTGTATAATATATGATTACACAGTATGGGGGGAATATATAAGGGCATGAGAAAAATAGGCATAAAAATTTTAGAATAATCACAGGTCACTTTTCATAGAATTATTTAATTGGTAATGATAACTACCCAGAATAAAGCCAAGAGCCCACAAGTATGAAACAAGGTTGTCAAGAACGTAAAAAGTGATAATAGTCTCTCCACAAAAGCCTATGCATTTTATTTATCATTCTTCATGCAGAGCCTATGCGTTTTTATCTTAACACAAATTTAGCAAGGTTCATTGATCAGTTTCCTATGTGATGATGGATCAAGTCACAGATTAGAAACACAGTGGGGTCTGCTAGAGGTATTTACATTGATGTAGTGCCAAAAAGCCAGGGGAAATCTTGAATACATGTATTTGTGTATACATATATATGCATGCATATATGAAAAAGTGAAGTAGGAAATTAGAAAGTATAGTAGTTTGGAGGTTAGTTAAGTGGCCCTCAATCTTTGAAAATGCTGTTTTGGTTTAACAGAATATAATTCTGGGTTGTTTAACTCCATAACAAATAATTTAACACAACGCAATTTTTAAAAAATTTCTTACTTGTAGAAGTCAAAGTCAAAGTGGGCATTTCTGGTTTAGCAGTTCTCCAAGAGCTATCTGGAGCACCCAGACAGACTCCCACTATCTAACGGCTCTGCCATCTCCTAGTCATTGAATCCTCTGCTGGCTGTTTTGCATCTGGCCAGTAGATGAGAGATGAGAGAGCATGGACAGTTTCACAGGAGGTGTTTTAAGGGAAATGGCATCCACTTCTGCCCCAAACCCAGTCATTTGGTCTGGAAAATGTAGTCTGGTTTCTCGCCTGAGAGAAAAAGGACACGACTTGGTAACCAACTAGTTAAAACTGCCAGAAATGCTGAGGTTCATGACGACCATCACAAGTCAATACAAAGAAATTTAAATTATGTTTGACATTCTCTACTTAAGGCCAAATAGCACAATGGGACCTCATCACACAGGAGCATACATTTTCTTGTCATTTTCATTTGCACTTTTTGAAAGATCAGACTTACATCACCAACTAATTCAAATTGAAAACCTTTTGCTATATCAGCTGAAGTGCATATCCCAAGTAAAGAAGCCAATTTTTTGTTGAAATGGCAGAATGTGGAAACATGGTATTGGTTTCTGGTTTCTGTCTACAGAGAGCATAAATATCAGTTAATAGTGCATGAAAGATATGTGACTTAAAGGGATAGAAGCTAATTTCTCTTGGTTTGCAAGGAATTCTGTAAGGAGGAAACTATTAGTGTTTCTTCTAGGACTATTTTTCCAGCAAGGAGGCTGCTAAAAACCCTGATAGTTTGAGTTGTTATATTAGGTACATTCTTAAGAAATAGAACAAATGGTCTCTAGACTAGATCCAAAACATATTTCATCTTTTGGTATCTTTCCTATCTCCTTTCCCATACCCATATTCAACGGAAAGATTTGGGGGTGGGGTAAGAAGGGAACGTGGCCTAGCCAATGTGTGAATTAGACTTATAGAAGTGTTTCTTTCCTGGAACTGTAAGATATAGCAGGAATGAAGGGAAGGGAGGGAGCTTGCAGAGTCCAGGAGGATGGGTTCAGGGAGGTCTGTCAATTCTGTGTAGATTGTACAAATATGGAGGAGGGAAAGACGTCTGCAGTTATGGAGAATTGGTGTGAAAATGGGTCACAGATATAAACAGAAGGTCCTGACTGAAAAATTACTAGGCTGCTGCCCAGAGCTGAACTTTTCAAAGTGTGGAGGATAGTCCATTACAAGGGACAGGGATTAGTGAAGGTTTTCCTTTCATGGCACAGCATAAATTCAAGGTTTTTAGATATCTTTTTCAGCCAAACTCACTACCAAAAATTTGTGTAAAGCCAGTTATTTTTAATACTCTGAAAGTTGGCAAAATATCAAAGATTACAGAATTGGACTGTTAATGTTTGGGTTTTAAAATAAAGATAGACAAAAATATTTTTTTTTCTTCCATAAAAGGTATTTTCTCACTTTTATTTCAATAAAATCACAAATTATGCTATTTTAATAAAAATTTTCAAGTACTTTGTATTCCTTTTATAGTGGTAACCAATTTAATAACCTTTCCCAAGTCACATGACATTTGCTGTCTTTCATTATTTCCTGCTTTAAAAAATTTAAGCATACCTTCTCTTGGGAAATTTTTCTATTTCTCTTATTTTCAGCTGTTTCTTTTTTGAGTCCATTTTTGTATTTTCTTGTTGTATCCAATCTAGTTTGTACCCATTCTTAATATTTAAAGTATTAAAATTAAATGTAATTATATTCAAAATGACACAATTTGAATAATCTTTAAAAATACATAATTTAAAGTAAACTTCAAATTTAAAAAATTACAATTTTAAATTATTTCCATATATATTTTTCAATATAGTTTCATATTTAGTTTTCAGAAAAATTTTTCAAATAGTCAAAAATATTTACTGAAATGAAAACAAAATATGTAATTATTTGATATAAAATTTTTATGTAAATAAAATTTTTAAAATAAAGCTAAAATTTTAATTTAATATCATATATATATGTAAATAAACAAAACAATCTTTTAAGAATTCTTGCATCCAGTAACCATCTAGTTGCCAAAGAATTAAAATCAGGTTCTGTGTACATTACATCTAGAACTACATATTTACCAACTTAAGAGTAATATGAATTAATATTGTGAGATACTCCCCAGCCATCATGTGCACCTATTTTGCATACTTCATTGATTCCTGAGTACCTTCAGAACCACAAATTAGAATGTAAGAAAAATATGAAAATGAGTACTTTATATACTGGGAAATGATAGTTTGGTATGCTATAATCTATTGCACTCAGGCTATCCAGAAATAGAACCTGACAACTTAAGTAGTTTGCCCTTTCTCTTACTTCAGCATTTCTACAGCTCAAATTATTGCCAAAAACCAAAGCAATGTCTTTCTGTTTTCATCAATGGCACAATCTGCAAACCATTGTTAGCATTTGGGCACTGTCACCTTTTGTTTCTAGGACATTGCACAAAAGATGGTTGAAAGTGTTTCTCTAGGGCTAACATAGTACTAATCAAAAGAGTATGTGGTGTTAGTATAAAAGTAGATGTATTATTGTTTGGGCTTACTCAGCGCAAGCACCAAGTAAAGGATCCCAAGTGATAGAGGAATCTGAACCCATGTGCTATTTTATTCTTGAGTGTATATTTGAGATACATAGGGCTCATTAAATGTATGGGTTGCAGAGTGGCATTGCATTAAGTTCCTACTTACGAGATTGTCAAGTAAATATTTCCTCTTAAGGAGTAGACATCTGAAGGAGAGGAGAGATGGGGGAGAACTGACACCGAAAGGGGAAAAGGGTGACAAAGATTCCGGAGAGAGTTGAAGCAAAACATCACCTATTTCATAATTTTGTTTGGGACTTTGACCTAGAAGTATTAGTTAATTACTCTTGCTTCTGTGTTGTGTGTATGTGTATGTATGTATGCTTCTCTCTCTCTCTATTTCTTGGTTCCACAAATTTCTTGAATGAATTAATATTTAGATCATTTGAAATTGTTCAACTTGGGGTTGTGTTCCCTCCTACAATTACCATGTGAATTTAAATCCCTCTATAGTCATGTTTTGGAAAGCAACGATGCCCTTAATTTGTTTATAACAATCTAATTGCTTCAGTTAGTATTTTCAAAATTAAGCCTGAAATGTAAAATATAGGATTTTTAAACTATAAATCAAAGCCCTTATCTTTAAGGAGACACACAGACCTCAACAAGAACTTTTCAGAAGGCTCCTTCAACTTGAATATAGCCAGGGATAATTTGGATTTGGTTGTATTTATACTTGTAGCCAAAATTGGACAAGATATTAATACTGGAAGAAAAAAGCAGAGATAAACTTATTCAGTAGCATTATTACTTGTCTTCATCTCCCAGTACTATATGTACAAATCACAGTGCAGTTTTAAGCCTTATGTTTTGAGTAAGACAGGAAAAAAACCTATATATTAGGAAATCCTGCTAAAGAAATATAAAAAAAATACCACAGGATACAAAATAATTTTTTAAAATATTTTTTCAGAATAATTTTAGTTGAACTTAAAAGGTGAAGAATAAATCATATGACAGAAGTTAGATATATTTCTTCTTCTCAACTACATTGATTCTCTAGGTGTTAAATAAACAGTTCAGAAATGTGACCTACTCATTAATGTTTCCAGTATTAATAAGTGATTATGGGGAAGTGGATGTGGCTCAAGCGATTGGGCTCCCGTCTACCATATGGGAGGTCCCAGGTTTGTTTCCCGAGGCCTCCTGGTGAAAGCAAGCTGGCCCACATGGCAAGCTAGTGCAACAAAAAGAGACAAAGAGGAGAGACAATGAGAGACACAACAAACCAAGGAGCTGAGGTGGCTCAAGCTATTGAGTGCCTCTTTCCCACTTCAGGGGCCCCAGGATTGATTCCCGGTGCTTCCTAAAGAGAAGACGAGAAGACAAGCAGACACAGAGAGCACACAGCGAATAGACACAGAGAGCAAGATAGTGAACACAAAAACAACAAGGGGAGGGGGACAAAGTAAATAAATAAATAAAATAAACCTTAAAAAAAAAATAAGTGATTATGGCTCCTAGTTTGATTCTTATATTATTTATGCTTAGAGTTTTAACTCTTTCTGGAATTCTGCTTCAGAGTAAACATCATCAAAATATGAAAGCTTGCAAATAAACAGAAAATTATTAGTATGTTATTAACCTTTATCAGAATTCTTACCTTTTTCAGTAAGACACATTAGAACATTCAAGTTATTTCACATTACTGCGTGACCTACTCAACATAAGACTAATGATTGTTTTTTGCATTTTGAAAAATTTCAAGTCTGTCTTTAGCAATTTACTTTGCCTTTATCTCAAATACACTATTTTCTTACTTTTGATATATTATAATAAAAGTAGATTGGAACACAGCAGTATTGTTGGCAAATCAAACTTCATTAAATGTTTGATTTCATCTGTTATAGAACATGAAAATCAGCGGTTATGTAAGAGCACCGATTATATGAATTTGCATTTCAAAGTGAAATGGTTTTATAATGAATATGTGCGAGAACTTCCTGCCTTCAAGGATGCTGTTCCTGAATATTCCTTGTAAGTACTGATTTTCGCCCCCAATTTTGTTCTCAATTCACAATCCTGTAAAATTATTCCTAAGTTATGCAGCCCTAAAATCTCTCCACATAATCTTTTGAATGAAGAGATTTTAGTATGAAATTAACATTAAATGATTTGTATATCTTTGAAATCCATGTTTAATGAAATTGTTTTGCATTTTTCAAGTATCAACTCAAGAAGAAAGAAATGCATAATAGGATATGGCTAACAAATTGAAATTATTTCCCTGTAAAAGTGGTAGAACTCATATTTTATTGGAAAAATGAGGTTGCCTGTATATTGATATTTATAATCAGTTTTTCCCTTTAATTCAAACTGAAAAAATCTTAGAAATACTTATTTCTAAAATATAAATCATTATTAAACAGGTAACTTTCATGAACATGTCTTTATCAAACACATTTGTAATCCCACAACCATACTTGTCATACTCTGCATTTGATATTTATCAGGATTCTATTTTATTCTATTGCAGGGGGTGGGGAGTGATTCTATATGCCAGGCACTGTGCTAGATTCTACAAGACAATAGTAAAAACTGCCTACATTCTAATTGCCTTCTAGGAGAAATTTAAATCCTCTCTTGAGGAAATGATTATCCAGAGTGCCACAATTTTTCATAGATAATATACAACATTTAATCAAAAATTAATAGGCATGACAGGCAAAGGAACCAAATGACCAAATAACAAGAGTGAAAACAGATATTAGACTTATCAAATGTGGAGTTTACTATATACTTTAAAGAGAAGGAGAATTTCAACAGAGAAGTGGAATCTATAATTGAATAAAATGGAATAAAATGAAATTAGGAATGTAATAGATGGACTTAATAGCATATTACACACAGCACAAGAGGGGATAAAATAACTGGAAGATAGGTCCAGAGAAAATATCCATGTAGAATACAGAAAGAAAAAAAAATGGTGTAAAATATACAAAAAAGGGAACAAAGCATATATGGCAGAAGGTGTAAAGTTCTACTATACAAAGAATTGGAGAAGGAGAAGAAAGAATAATATTGGAGCAATTTTAGAAAAGATGCCATGTATGAATTTTGCAAAAGAGATGAAAGACTTGAAGATACAGTTTCAAGAAGCCCTACATCATAGAAAAACTGCTGAAAACACACACACACACACACACAAGAATGAGGAATTCTTAAAGTCAGTTGGAGTTAGAGAAGATATGGCATTTTACCATCAAAGAGCTACTATAAGACTTCAAGCTGATATTCAATAGAAACAACTGAAACCACTTGGATTGGAATGACATATTTTAAGTGCCTAAAGAAAACAACTACCAACTTAATTCTATAACTATCAAAAATATTCCTTAAAAATATACACAATATAAAAACACAGTCAGGCAAAACTTGAGAAACTGAAATGATTTATTTCCATTAGGCCAGCACACACAAAAAATACTATAAGGAGGGCTTCAGACAGAAGGCAAGTGATCCTGGGTAGAAATATGGTAATGTAAGAAAGAATAAAAAGCATTAGGAAGGGTAAACAAATGAGTAAATTGTAAAGTATATTGTTTAAATAAAAAAAAAAATGTTTTTCTTGGAGTAAAGTATATAAGGAATTAAAATATAAGACAGCAATGTCATGATAAGGTAGGGTAGGGCTAAGCGGAGTTAAAGTGCTATAAGATCCTTGAATTAACACATTTTTTGCATGGGATTGTTCAACCAGTCTAAATAACTCATCAGTCAAAAAAGTAACCACAGTGGAAATTAGAGACTATTTTGAATTAAATGATAAAATATGGCATATCAAAATTTGTAGAATGTAGCTGAAACAGGAAATAGAGGGAAATTTTATAGGATTAATTCAAAATATTAGAAAGGGTAAAAGGGCTAAAAATCAATGGTATAAATATCCATATCAAGAAATTTTTTAAAGTATTAAGTTGACATAAGAAAAAATATAAAATCTGAATGGGCACATAACTATTTTAAAAATTGAATCCTTAATTAAAAATCATACCACAGAAAGAATTCCAGGCCCAGGTGGCTCCAAATGAATTCTTCCAAATATTTAAGGAAGAAATATCACCAAACTTACACAAACCATATTTCAGAGAAATTAGGAACATTCCTCAATCAGTTTTTGAGGCCAGCACATCCTTGATACCAAAACCTAATGAAGCCATGACAAATAAGTAAACCTATGAACCATTTCTTTCATGAGACTAGTTTTTAAAAAACTCTAAACAAAATATTAGTCAATATAATCCAGTGATTTATTAAAAGACTACTACATGAGCTGGGAAATTTGTTCCTGGAATGTGAGATTGGTTAAACATTTTAAAATCAAAGTAACATTGCAATTCACCACATTAAAAGAATAAATGTGAAAATCCATATAATCACATTAAATAAAAAATAATACTGGCTAAAACACAGCATCGATTTATGATGAAGAAAATATCTCTTAGCAGTTAGGAATGAAGGAATAGAAGGGAACTATCCTAATCTGATAAAAGAATCCACTTATCTCCATCCATCCCCCCCACCACCAAAAACAAAACAATCAATCAAACAAAACAACTAAATAAACCATTATATTAATTGGCAAATTTTTGAAAATTCTCAATGAGATCAGGAGGAGACCGATATCTGATAAAACTCTTTTTATTTAACATGTTACAGTGAAATAAGAAAAAGAAATGTATAACAAATAGAAAAGCCCTTAATGCTGTCAATATTTGTATATCACATAATCGTGTGTGCAGAAAATCCAAAAGAAACTACAGAAAATCAAACTGAATTTTAAAAATGAATTCATCATCTATATAAATGTTGACTGAATATCTATATAATAGCCACAAACAGTTAGAAAATGCCATTTAAATAGCATTAAAAACACCAAATATCTAGAAATAAGTGCAATGAAAGATATGCAAGCCCTGTGTTCAGACAACTACAAAATATTACTGAGACAAAGTAAAGAGAACTGAAAAAAAAAACAGTGTTCCTAAAAAGATTCATTATTGTAAAGATGGTAGTTCTTCCCTCATTGATGTAGAGATTCAATACAATCCTTTAAATATTCAAGCAGGTAATTCTGTGCAAAATGGCAAGCTGATTCAACAATGTACATAGAAATGCAAAGACTAGGAATTAGCCATTGCATTCTTGAAGAAGAAGTAAAAAAAGCTGGAGAATTACACCTTTAGATATCAAGGCTTATAAGATATAATAGTCTAAAGAGTGGCATATTGGTGCATGACAAATAGACCAAAGGAACAGAATAGAAAGTCCAGAGACAGACCCATGTATACGCTGTTACCTGATTTGCACCAACGATGTCAATTCATTGCAGTGGGGAAAGGATAAATAAATGGTGCTAAATCAATTGCACGTCCATGTGGAAAAAACAATTTTGAAACCTATCTCAGACTATCCACGAAAACCAGTTGCAGATAAAATCCACATCATAACTAAGAAGTCAGTGGTGAGCATCCAGGATCAGTCTTAGGAGGTTAGTCAGTATGGGTGGAAACCAGAGGTAAAGGATTAAGAAATGAGGAAACGGCGTGACAAGAGGAGGACAGCACACAGGTTCTACATTTTCCAGGAGCTTGAAGGGAAAAGGTACTTACAGAGCAAGGACTGAGGAATAAGAATATTTGAAGTGGCAGGGAAAGAGCCAAGAAAGAAGTAGAAATTGAAGAAAATGGAGGATATATTTGATGAACTGATGCTAAAAGTCCTGAGGAGGCAGAACTGGAAAAGGGGAATTAAAAGAGATTTGGGTCCTGAATTAAGCTCATATAAGAAAAGAACAGCGTTGACTGTTAATTATGTGCAAATAATGCCTGTTGTGATATGTAATGTTATTCACTATTTTTAGGTGGTTTGAACCTTTTGTCATGCAATGGCTAGATGAAAATGAAGATGTGTCAATGGAGTTCCTTCATGGAGCCCTGGAAAGAGACAAGAAAGATGGAGTGAGTTTAAATTACTTTCACACTGCTTATTGTCAAGGTTCATTCACATGGCTCACTTTTAAGCTAGAGGGAATTGTTAGACTTACTGTCATTAATTAGGTTTTGTTCTAATTTTCCAATGACCAAAATAAATTTAAAACACAATTTTAAAGGGCTGATTGGAAACCTAGGGAATTGCTTAACTTAAAAAATCAATCATCCCCTTGCCCCCCATATCTTCTTTACTTCTTGGTCTGAATCTACAAGTTCCTTAGGCTTGTAAAAAAAATTCCCTTGGTGTTGTGGAACATTTCCAGGATTTCTAACTTAAGACTAGGTACCCTCTCGGTCCCTCTGGAACAACTCTCAATGCCTTAAGCCACAGCTGCTTGCTAAGGTATTCTAATGCCCATGAAGAATGAGAAATATGAAAGAACCAATCTCTCAATTCAGTAATGGAGATACCAATTAGCATCACCCTGCCCTATGATATTAGTTCCACTATACTTTCCAGAAATGATGAATGATTTTGAAGTGGGCAAGCATTTTATTATGGGGAAATGAAGGAATATAATATGCAGTTGTTTGTGTGAAATAATGGCAACTCTTTCCACACCCCCTATAACATGCTTATTGGGATGGTTTCACTCAGTTCCTTCTCTCCCCTCAGTTTCAGCAGACATCTGATCATGCTCTCTTCTCTTGCTCTGTGGTTGATGTCTTTGCTCAGCTTAATCAGAGCTTTGAGATTATCAAGAAACTGGAATGCCCTAATCCTGAAGCATTATCTCACTTAATGAGAAGATTCGCAAAGGTAGGTTAAGTGAAATGAATCGCTTCTTTTCTGGGACTGTGGTATGTTATTTTCCTGCACAGAAACAGAAAAGTGCTAATGTTTTATATTATTGCTCTTCTATGATACCACAAACCAAATTTAGTTTCTTATTCAAGTACTAATAGCTTCATTGTTTCTAGGTTTGTCACCCAGTTTCCTGAACATTCCATTTCTTTGATATGTATTTATCATCTTGAAAACCTATGTGTTGCCCACATTAATTATTCAATTATTTATAACTGAAGAGATGACCTTGGACTATCAAATTACCTGTCTCAAATGTGGTGCTGTCTAACTGAAATTAAGTCCAGCATTTCATATTGGAATATGCTAATATTTTATTTAACACATACTATAATTTAGTAAAAAGTACATTGAATTTTGTATCATGAAAACTAAGTTCTGATTTCAAATCAGTCATTGACTGCACTGTGAATCTGGACAGTTCACTAGATTTTTGTGAATTTAGTTTTCTTATTTGACAGATTGATCTTGATCAGTCAGATTACACTTAAGGCCTCCTCCTCTCCTTAGAGTCTAAGAAAGCTTGCTATGTGCTTAATACTTTGCCAAGAATTTCAAGGGAAATATAAAAAATAAAAGATGTGGTCTCTGGCGTTCACAATCTTTTTAGAAAATCCCATATAATAATGAATGCCACATGATAAGAACTAATCTGAAATACGTTTAAGAGGAACAAATTCAGCCTCAATATAGTGAGAGCTACAGTTAAGTTGAGTGGAGGGAAAATGATGAAAGCTGAAATAGACTGAGGCTTCGTGGAAAACTGTGGCTTATGGAAGCCTAAAGAAGGTGAAATAAGTATTCTAAGCAGGGCACTAGTAGGAAGAAAACATGACATGTGATGGATGGTGAGAACCAACCCTCTTTTTCAAAAAACAGGCTCATGCTGAAAGAATCAGTGAGGAATGTCAGGAGAGTGAAGACAGGGCTAGGTCTTGAAGGGCTTGACTTTCCCAGTTGAGAAATTTAAACGTACTCTTTTGCGCTATTTGGGAAACATTGCACATTTGTAGATTTTGAACAAGGGTAGTGACATGATCAGCATAGTATTTTAGGGGAACTCCCCACACAGTCCTGTGTCTCACGACCATCGGATAAATCTGGCTGTGTAGGTTGCATGATGGTTCAGGTGCTGGCTGTCCATTCAACTAATACTTACCGATTGCTTCACTTGCATACCTTACTAAACACTTTGAGCAATACAGTCATGAATAAGCATAATTTCTGATGTCAAAAAACTTATATTGGGAAGGCTAAACACCTGTGACAAAGTCAAATGCTGTAATCAGGGCATCTTAGAGGTTGAAACAGGCCCAGACACACACACACACACACACACACACACACACACATACTCTCTCTCTCTCTCTCTCTCTCTCTCTCTCTCTCTCTCTCTTTCTCTCTCTCTCTCTCATCTCTAGCTATATCATTTATCAACTATATTTTCTATCACTATATATATAGACATATTAAAATATAAGGATATGTCAAAACCCAATTACAAAAAATTGTGACATATTTAAAACTTGTACATTCAGTATGATACTGATTTTAATCACAGACACAAACACAATGAGTGCATAACTTCTTTTGGAAGTATTATAAAAACTTTATATTTGTGGTTCTTTATGAATGAGAAGCCTGAACCTGACCTTGTCGTTGACCCTGGATCTTAGAAAAGTTTAAATCTAGTCCACTGATAGATGAAATAGGAAATGCTTCTTGCAGGAGCTAGTATGTTGATTAATTGTCATAGGAGATGGGACGATTGTGATATGGTAATAGAGTTAATGGCAAGATAACAAACCTAGAAATCTCAGTTATCTAACACAACAAAGATTTATTTCTAGCTCACACATCAGGTAAAGATTGGGTAACTCTGTAAGGGAGCCCTCAACTATTCTGTGACTCAGGGGTTCTAGCCCTAGGCTTCCCAATGAGAAAAGAACATAGAATTCAGTTCATAAGAGCTGAGGGTACTAAGATTGGAAAGTTAGGCTCACATGGTAAAGGGCCTTGAAGACTAGGCAAACTTATTTAGTAGAAAATGAGGAGCCAATAAAAGGGTTTTAAGGCAAATAAGCTGTCAGTCTAAACTGTATTACAATATTTATCTGCCACAAAATATTTTGAACTCCATTTTTTATATCCGTTAATTAGGACAACTAAATTAAACTCCTACCTGTTAAGATCATAGCTAAAAGCCATTTAATTTGGGACTTTTCCAGTAGAAGATGATTCTAATTTCCCAATAGATTGAAATCTGCAGTAAATTCTGAAGCTGTGTTTTGAATGACTGCCAAGGAAAGAATGAAATGGGGTCATTAGGGAAAGTGTTTGAAAAAGTATGTCACATGCTATTCTTGGGTTTCTGTAGCACTTGCAATAGAAGCAGGCTTATATGAGAATTTAAAAATCTCAGAGTTAATATATTTAGTAACATACTATTATAATTGCCTACAGTATTAGAAAAGTAGCTAAAATTCACCCTCCAAGTAGGCAAACAGAAGGTTACGTAAGGTAGAAGGCATGGAAGCACTGTGAGAGAGTAAGAAGAATGCTGAACTGAGATTCCTAGTATCTGGGCTCTAGCCTACCTTTCCCCCCTCTGCAGCTCTGACCTTTCTTCAGCTGTACAAGCTGAACCTAGATATGCCGAAACTGCTGGGATTTTTACTGAATGGAATGGAAGGAAATATAAAGGAGTGGGAGGTCACAAAAAGAGTCATGTTAGAATCACACTCAGAAGAACATGTTCTCTGAAGCAAAAAGAAAAGAATTATGCCTCGTGTCACTAAGGAAAAGCATGTTTATTATTGGCACAAT
>JAQZBX010013870.1:0-39286 GCA_029593785.1 Cabassous unicinctus | reverse complement strand
CTCTTTTCACTTCCCTTAAGGGCTTCTTATAGTAACTTAGCTATAAGTCCAAAATTAGGTATCCACAGCTTATAGCAACCCAGGTTCCTTTCTGCTCTTAGGCTTTGATACTCCATATAAGGCTTCCTTTCAACTGAGCATGAGTCCCTGTTTTCCCTCAGATAAATTAAAACAAAGATATTTAACATTAGTTTGTGTAACTTGGGCCTACTTTTCTGACAGTTATATCCTTTTTAGCTAGTTTCTGTAAATTATTACTATTATTGTGTTTTCAGCTGTGGCCTCATATTAGAGGAACAGTCCTTCCCTGATTTGCAAACCCTGCAGATCCCTGGATAGGGCTTGCCCTAAAAAGGTCAGAGAATTCTTATACCCTTGTAGCAGCACAGTCCAACAATACTGTTGCTTCTTTTCATTGTTGGGATCTTCTTATCCTAAAGCAAAATATCTCTGTGATTTCTTCTCTAGAAGGATGCAAAAGAAAGAATCTTTTAAGGCCAGGACTGTGAATCAGGTGTATGTGTTAACAATATTATCAAAGGGTGTGTAGGTACTGGTCACCACTGAGTAGACATCCTCCACTATCTGATGAATAGTTCTCAAATCTTTTAAAAATCTACATCCCTAAGTACCTGGTTTAAGCACTGGTAAGGTAGGGGTATTAAAGACTGGTTGTCCACACTTGAGAAATTTCTTGATTAGGGTGAGATGCTGGCTCTAACCTCCTGTCTGAATTGATTCTGTTTTAGATGTGGTGGGGTTGTTTTTGTCCACAGTCTTACATTTACTTCCTGTGCATCAGTTGCCCATTCTGGGGGATCCCATTAGGCACACCTAAGCTGGAATCTGTTGTTTTATCTCATGGGTACTTCAAACTTCTCAGTGTCCCCAACTAAATCCAGCAGTGCTTGGAAGGCACAGATCTGTATGGCTTGGACCTGTAAGTTCACTTCATTAGGTGAAAATCAGAATGAAGCTTGCAATTTGAAGAGTGTTGGCTGAGAAGGAGAATTGGGCATTCAGGCCTGTAGTGATATCTAATGAGTCAGACAAGTCTCTCCAATCTGACATTGCAGTAGTTCTGAGAATTGTTTAAGCTTTTTACTCCCCAAAATGTCAATGTCAGGGATTGATTCATTAGTTTCTTTAAATAGCTTCTGGTTTGAATCTGAATAAGTGGTTCCAGTGTCCATCAAGTTGTCAACTAAATTCTTTCCCCCTTGAAATGAGCCTGGAAGTTAATTGTGTTAGATTGAGATGGTTTCCTGAGCAGTGGAAGGTTTTCCCAGGCCCCATCACTCCAGGTTGCTCTCTTCATTCCCTGCTAACTATGGGAGTTGTGCTACCAGGTGGGATATTCTGGGCCCTCCCTTCTCAGGGAGACTCAGGCATTCCTGCTTCCAGTATCCCTTCTCCTTATAGTAAGTGCATTGCTGGGAACCTAATTTGTTCCTGGGGGACCCTGGGGTTCTAACTCTTCACTGAGCTTCCCATCGAAGTTTTCCCTCATCTCAGGGTCTGTGGGCTTCTCACATTCTTGCTGATAGCTGCTACTATGAGGCTGGCATTTCATGCAGCAGATTTAGGTTGCTGCTTCTTACAGGTGAAATTTGACTTTTCAAAAATCTTAAAGGCAATCTCTACTAATTGTGGCACAGGCATGTCCAATTCCTCTTCTAACTTCTGGAGCTTTCTCCTTATATCAGGAGCACATAAAGTATAATTAATAGTGCACAGGGTAGTGGTGTCCTCTGGGTCTAAATCAGTGTACTGCCTAAGGGCCTGAGCAGTGCTCTAAACAGACTGGTTTTCTTCAGGGTCTTGACCTGCTCGCTAATTTTATTAAGGTTCATTTGTTTGGGCACTCCTTTTCTAAGACCTGCAATAATATAAGCTTAATGATTCAATTTGGTCCTGTCTGAGTGCTCATTTTGATTACAATTTGGCTGAACTCTGGGAAATGTTTGATCTCCTGGAACGTGTACTGCATTGTTTGGATTACTGCTGCTCAGAGTCAGCATGTTCATGAATGTTTACATATATATTTGAAGTATATTACTTGGAAATAAATATATATAAACAACAAGTATATAGAAAACCTCTCTGCATAAAATCATACAGAACTTCCATATGTACCCCACCACCAATATCTTGCCTTTTTGTGAAATATTTGCAACAAATTATGAAAGAGCATCATAAAAGTATTACTCCTAACTGTAGTCCATATCTTAAATTTGGTGTGTTTTTACCCCAACCCACCCTATTATATTTATTGTTCATAAACCATAAAATTTACCTAAAGAGTACAATCAATGGCATTTGTTTTAATCACACAATTGTGCATTCAACACTTCCAATATTAGAGCATTTTAATTACGTCAAATAAGAAAAAAAAAAAAACAATAAAAACAAACCACTATCTTACCCATATGTTAGTGCTACTAATTACAAATCTTATGATGTGCTTTCAACATTTCTACTCATTTCCAAACATTCATGAAGAACTTTTTAACAATTCTGCACAGACTAAACCTCAGCTTTCCATTCACTAACCACATTCTATTTGCCGGTATATTACATTCTAGCTATTAACTCCATGAGCTTGCTCATTATATTTATTTCATAATAGCAAAAGCATACAATATTTGTCCTTTTGTGTCTGCTTGCTTCACCCAACATAATGTCCTCTGGGTTCATTCACATTGTTATATGCTTCACAACTTCATTTCTTCTTACAGCTGCATAATATTCCATCATGTGTCTATACCACAGTTTGTTTATCCATTTGTCAGTTGATGGACATCTGTGTTGTTTCCATCTTTGGAAAATTGTGGATAACTTCATTATGAACATTGGTGTGCATATGTCTCTTTGTGTCACTGCTCTCAGTTCTTCTGGGTATATACCTAGCAGTAGTGTTGCTGAATCACATGGCAGATCTATATTCAACTTCCTTAGGAACCACCAAACTTCCACAGTGGCTGTACCATTCTATATCCCCAACAATAGTGCTTAAGCATTCCTATTTCTCCACATGCTCTACAACATTTGTAATTTTCTGTTTTGTTAATAGTGGACATTCTAGTAGGTGTCAAATGATATCTCATTTAGCTTTGATTTGCATTTCCCTAATCACCAATTATGTTGAACATTTTTTCATGTGTTTTTTTCACCTATTTATTTCTTCTTTAGAAAAATGTCTCTTCAGGAATTTTTCCAATTTTTAAAATCAGTTTATTTGCATTCTTATTACTGATTTGTAGGATCTCTTTATATATCAGGGATATTAGAACCTTGTTGGATGTGTAATTTCCAAGTGATTTCTCCCATTGAGTAGGCTACCTTTTTGCCCACTTTACAAAGTTCTTTGAGACACAGAAATATTTAATTTTGATGAGGTACCATTTATCTATTTTTATTTTTATGCATATGTTTTGGGTGTAAGGTGTAAGGGACCCTCACCTACTACAAGGTCTTGTAGGTGTTTCCCTACATTATCTTCTAGGTTTTTTATGCTCCTGGCTTTTATGTAGGTATTGGATATTTTTGAGTTGATTCTTCTATAGGGAGTGAGATAGGGTTCTTCCTTCATTCTTTTGGTTATAGATATCCAGTTCTCTCAGCACCATTTTTTGAAGAGATTGTTCTGTCCCAGAAAAGTGGACTTGGTAGGCTTATCAAAAATCAATTAACCATAGAGATGAGGGTTTGTTTATGAACTCTCATGTTGAATTTATTGATCAATGTTCTATCCTTATGCCAATACCATTCTGCTTTGGCCACTGTACCATTATAGTACACTTTAAGTTCAGGGAGAGTAAGTCCTCCCACATCGTTATTTTTTAGGATGTTTTTGGCTATTTGTGACACCTTTCCTTTCCAAATAAATTTGGTAATTTCCTTTTCTATTTCTGTAAATTAGGGTGCTGGAATTTTGATTGGTATTGCATTGAATCTAGAAATCACTTTGGGTCGGATTGACATCTTCATGACGTTTACTCTTTCAATCCATTAACATGGAATGTCTTTACACTTGTTTAGGTCTTCTCTGATTTCTTTTAGGAGTGTTTCGTAGTTTTCTCAACACAGATTCTTTACATTCTGGTTAAATTAATTCCTAGATGTTTGAGTGTTTTGGTTGCTATTGTACATGGAATTTTTTTTTATTCCTCCTCACCTTGCTCATTAATAGTGTATAGAAAGGCTAGTGATTTTTGCATGTTGATCTTGTGTCCTGCCATTTTGCTGAATTCCTTTATTAGCTCTAATAGTTTTGTTGTAGATATTTTGCAATTCTCAAAATATAAAATCATGTCATTTGCAAATAGTGAGAGTTTTACTTCCATTTTTCCATTTTGGATTTCTCATCCATGCAATGAAGTTTTTGCTTTTCTAGGAATTTTTTTATTTTGTCTAGATTGTCTGATTTGATAGCATACAATTTCTCATAATATCTCTTACTCTTTTAATTTCTGTGGGGTTGGTCATAATGACCCCTCTCTCATTTCTGATTTTATTTATTTGTATATTCTTTCCTTTTTTCTTCTTTTTTGCTTGTTAAGGGTTTGTCAATTTTATTGATTTTCACAAAGAGCTGGTTTTGGGTTTTGTTGATTTTCCCTATTGCTTTTTTATTCTGAATTTCATTTATTTCTGCTCTAATCATTGCTATTTTTTTTCTTTCTGCTGGCTTTGGGATTGGTTTACTCTTCTTTTTCTAGTTTCTGCAGTTGTTCATTTAAGACTTTGATTTTAACTTTCTTCTTTTTTACTATAGGCATTTAAGATTATAGATTTCCCTCTCAGCACTTCTTTCACTCTATCCCATAAGTTTTGTTCATGTTTTCATTCATCTCAATATATCTTCTGATTTCTCTTGCTGTTTATTCTTTGACCCACTGATTAGGAGTAGGTTGTTTAGCCTCCATATATTTGTGAATCTTCTCCCTTCTTGCCTACTACTGATTTCCAGCTCCATTCCATTATAATCAGAGAAGGTGCTTTGTATAATTTCAATCTTCTCAAATTTATTGACAGCCATTTTGTGGCCCAACATGTGTTCAATCTGGAGAAAGATCCCTGAACACTTGAAAATAATGTATAACCTGCTGATTTGGGTGCAATGATTTGTATATGTCTGTCAGGTCCATCTTAATTATTATATTGTTCAAGTTCTCTTATTCCTTGTTGATTTTCTGTTAAGTTGTTCTATTTATTGATTTGAGTGCAGTGTTTAAATACTCAACTATTATTGTAAAGACATCTATTTCTCTACAGAGTTTGCCTCATGTGTTTTGGGGCATCTTGTTTAGTGCATAGATATTTATGATTGTTTTTCCTTCCTGGTGGATTGTGACTTTTATTAATATATAATTGTCTCCTGCAACTTTTATCACTTTTTTGCAATTAAAGTCTGTTTTGTTTGACACCAAAATAGGTATTCCTGCTCTCTTTTGATTACAGTTTGCATGAAATATCTTTTACCAACATTTTACTTTCAGACTACTTTCATTCTTGGATCTAAGATTAGTCTCATGCAGACAGCATATGGATTATTCATGCTTTCTTATCCATTCTGTAAACCTATGTCTTTTAATTGGAGAGTGTAATCCATTAACATTCAATGTTATTATTGTAAAGGCATTACTTGCTTCAACCATTTTATCCTTTGGCTTTCATATGTCATATCTTATTTTTATCTGTCTTTTTACCCTTTTGGTTAGCCTTTCTGATAGTCTTCACTTGTACACTTTCCTCCAAGCCTCTCTCTCTGCTTTTCTTCTGGGTTTCTTTAAATTAATTTTTATTTATTTTTTTTATTTTTCCTGCCTGCAGAACTCCCTTTAGTGTTTACTGAAGAAGTAGATTTTTATTAACAAACTGTTTTAGTTTCTGTTTATCTGTGACTATATTACACTCACCATCATATTTGAAGCACAGTTTTATTAGAGAAAGAATTCTGGGCCGGCAATTTTTCTCTTACAATACTGCAATTATATCATAAAACTGCCTTCTCAGCTCCATGGTTTCTGAAGAGAAATCTGCACTAAGCCTTACTGGACATCCTTTGCCTGTGATGTTTCACTTCTCACTTACAGCTTTCAGAATTTTCTCTTTATTATTGGTGTTTGGCTTTCTGAATATTATGTGTCTTGGGATAGGTCTATTTGGATTTATTCTAATTGAAGTATGCTGTGCTTCCTGAACGCATATATTCATGTCTTTCATGAGAGTTGGGAAAATTTTGGCCATTATTTCCTCAAATACTCTTTCTGCCTCTTTTCCCTTCTCTTCTCCTTCTGGAACACCCATAAGAGTATATTGGTGCACTTCATGCTATTATTTAACTTCCTCAGTACCTGCTCAACTTTTTCCATTATAGCTCTCTCTTTTTCTGTCTTTAAAATTTTAGCTGTTCTATCCTGATTCTTTATTCTATGATTTCCAATCTGCTGTAGTATGCCTCTATTGTATTTTTTATCTCACTTATTTTTTGTCTTTCATTCTCATAAGCTCTGTTATTTTTCTACCCAGTATTTGAAATTTTTCTTGTGCTCACTCAGTATCTTCTTTTAATTTTATTTTTGGGGTACTTTTATTTAGATAAGACGTATTTTTGTACTGAATAACATTTTGCTTATGTTGTTGTTATTAATTCAATGGTGGGGGAAAAAGTAAGAATCCAGCCTTGTGTGAAGGTCTTTTATCAGAAATACTTCAGAAACACTTAAGCTACCTAAGAAACTTCATGCTGCTGGATTGGCAAGTTGGTGTAAACATATGGGCAAAAAATAAAAAAAATATATCATTACTACAAGAGGAAGGAAGAGAATAATTTGTAAATGCTTCTTCTAAAATAGGTGGTGTCTGATACTTTAACTCATTTTTGCAATACAAGTCACCTTCTCTAATAGAAATGGTAAAGGTGATAAATATAAATTTCAAAATGGATTTGCCTATGGGATTTTAAGTATTACAACCTTTATATACCACAAGAGTAAGTATAATGAATATTTGCAAAAATTCTTGTTAAAACTCAAAGGTTTTACCAAATACCATAGCTACTTAAACAAAACATTTTTAATAGATTAATAAGTCATTGAGAACATTACACCAGTTTCAGGATTGAGAGTGTGTAGTCTTCCATGAAGAGTTCAAAGCCAGATTTTCACCTCAACCTTAATTTTAAAAATTCTTTATTGTTGAAAATGTTAACCATCATATGAGTCTTCATTGAGTTGTAATATTTTTGCTGCTGGAGGGTCTTGCCTCATTGTTGATGTTGCTGATTGATCAGCATGATGGCTGCTAAAGGCTAGGGTGGCGAGGCAGGGCTAGCCAGCCAGGGTCCCACAGCCCAGAGCAGCCCTCACTGAAAAACAAATTCCACAAGTGAACAGTGGGTCACATGAGAGAAGCAAACTGTCAAAACTCACCCAGTATCTTCTTAATGTCTTTTATTTATTTAGCCATGTTTTCCTTCAACTCCATGAATTGTTTTAGAAGAACTGTAGAAACCTCATTCATTAGTTGCTTCAAGTCCTGTGTCTCATCTGGGTCTTTGATTTTTCCATTGCCTGAGTCATAAATTTTTTTCTTGGTATGGCTTGTAGTTTTTTGCTGATGTCTTGGAATCTGATCATGATGCTGAGTTGACTCTGATGTTCAGTTTCTCACTCTTGCAAAGTGATTTGCTGTTAAATAACTGTGTGCTACCATTTTTCTTTGATTCTTGGTTCCACTTGTTATGTTTATTAAGGATTTTCCCTGTTCAATGACTCAAACCAGAGCTAAGAACTAAGTAATGAAGTGCAAGTTAGTTTCCATGGGCCTTGGAGAAGGAGGCATTAAAGGCATTTGATTGTGTTTTTTTACGTATTTATGTATTTCCTTTCTTTTCATGTACTTTATTGGTCTGCCAGCAGATGGTGGTCTTTGGCAGAACTCTCAGTCTGACTCCAGATACTAGAGTGGAATGCATTCACTGTAACTTCAAGGGTGAGACAGAAGTGCTGTCTTCAGGGTGGGCCAAGCTTCACAAACAAGCTTTTTCAGAAGCTGTTCTCCTCCCTTGGTTGGCCACACCCTCCCTTACTCTCTGTCCTCAAGAACAAGCCTAGGACAATAGGAAGGGTGTTTAAGAAGACAAAATGTCTTTCATTCCCTGTGGGTTCTCAGTTAAACAATATCATGGCCCCACCCAGCCTGTAATTGTGAGATCCCTCCAATGCAGTAAACCAAGTTCACTGGCCAAAAACTGAATTTGCTGTAGGCTGTGTCCCTCCCTGTCCGTGTGTTGGGAAAAGGACCCCTGCAATCTCCTCAGTCAGCAGCCACCTGCCGGGGGCCAGTGGACCCACTGCTCTTTGCTCTGAGGGTGGGGGAATGGGCACCAGCAGCTACTGCTGTGGCTTTACACATAGGATTTTTCCAGCCAGGTAAGATTCCTTTATTTCACCACTCTCTCTTCTGGGTGGTGTCTAGCCTTCCGGTGGTGTCCTTAGCCCCAGAGCAGCCTTCCAGACAATCTCTACTTGTCCTCTAGCTATTTTTCTGGTAGAGAAGTGATCTCAATGCCTCTCTAATCCTCCATCTTCCAGGCCATTTTATTGGTCATTGTTTTTTCTTGCACTATTCTCCTTTCTTTGGAAATTAACAGCTCATTTATTAAGGCTTGTATGTCCACCCAAATAGGAATATGAATTGCAATAAGAATTGAATATGTTTTCTATTTTCTAGGGATCGTCCTTGTAACTTGGGACTCAATTCTTCCAATTTTACATGTCTAACATGGTGAATGGAGTGTGTACACACAAGTAATCTCTTTGATGGCCTTGAATAACAATCCCAGCTGACACCCACGTTAGTTGGAATTTCCAGCTGTGGGAGAGCAGTCTGAGTAAGAGTTGGGGAAGGCTTTTCTGGGGGATCTAAGGGTATTTCAGGATCACCCTTTCCCTCTTTTTCTCCTCCTTTGTAAGGTACTTGAGGAACATAAGGTACATAAGGTACTTGGACCAAGGAACAAGTCCAGTACTTTTTCTGAGGGGTTGGAATCAGGGAGTAATTTCTTCTCTTTTCTTTGTTGGCAGATTTTATTAGGCCTGTGACTTGCTATCATCACACCATGCCCAATATATTGAACATATGGCATTTCATCCCATTTACTAAGTCTTTTATAATATATTTCTAGTTGCAAAAAGAGTATTGTATTCAAGAGATCCCTTTGGTGGCTATTCCTGCCCATGCTCTAATTTATATTCTGGTCATCCATTTTTACTCAGAAATGTTCTCTTTTTTGTCATGGGTGTTCATAATCAAATTTCTCCCCATGTTTTAAGATGCAATCTAGAGGATCACATTACTCTTTCATTCTAGAGCTCTGTTTACTGCCCATTGTGACTCCCTGCCATTATTTGGGTGAGTTACATTTTCAGTTTATTGATCCAAATTTTAGTATTCAATCAGGTTAACAGTGGGAGGTCTTCTACACCTAGGAGATAGATTCTAGTGTAGAACTCTAACCTACAATCCTGGGCCCACCTGGCACCAAACCTAAGCCAAAGCAAAAGACTAGGGGCAGTCTAGGCACTTACAGCTTCATTGGAGATTTAGACCTTCACTCTAGAGAACAACTAACAATTTTGATTAGAAAATCATTATTCACTGAATCTGCAGGGATCTTGTGTGCTGCCTGTTTCCTTCCTGACTGGCTGCTTTCTGGATCTTCAATGCCAGAGGCAGAGGAATCCTGATTCCAGTTTTGTAAACAAGGTGCTCCTTCAGACACAGAGCTGAGCTCAGAGATGCCACACCTTGGAATCCAATGTGTCCATCAGGCATCTATCCTCTCAGAGGTCACAGGGTCCCAACTATGTTGTTAAACTTTAAGGGATCCCCTCACAGATCCTCAGGGTCCATGCATGCCCAGAGAATTGACTACCACACTGAATTTGGTCACTCAAGGAAAGAGGTTTATTAAATTGGTGGAGGACAGAGGATTGGATGTCTCAGATCTGCCTCCCCAATAAAAAGTAGAGTGGCATTATATTGGCTTATGTAGAGGAAGTGTTAGAGGTTGGGTTATGGAAACTGACAGATGGGAGGGGCTTCACCTTGTGCATGCTCTATTGAATTACTTGTTTAACAGGGAAAGCTACATGCTTGGTCATGCATCATGCATGTAGATAAAATGCCATCTATATCCCACCCAGATGCATACTAATTACTATTATAATGAACTAAAATTCAATGAAGCTTATTCTATTACTAAACTGAGTCTGCAGTAGGAATGGGAAAATCCCATTATGTGGTTAACTCACTTTTATGGTCAGCTACTGACTGCAGCTGTTTACCTTGATGGGCTAGTTTCTAAATAGGGAAATTTTAAACTTGGGAGAAAAACAAGTGTGGCATTGCTAAGGAAACAGGGCAGAGGGTTGGGCCATTAGGAAGTTAAATCAAATTCATGGGCAGCTTCATTATGGGACAATCACATGGGTGGACAGAACAATAGGGAATGAAGTTGCCCCTCAGAGGCTCTGAATCATCATGTCTGCCTGGTGCATTATAAAACAGCACAGTCTTGGATGGGCAGAGAATCATGGGTTACAGGCAGAGATCTTTACATTTTCAAACCCACTTTCTGTTGTCCATTAATCCCCCTGGTTCCTGAGAAAGCCCAGCCTACACTTATATTGGCATTCTCTGCCTCTGGTTGGGAAATCCCCTGCCCCAATGGTCACTTCTGTCATGTCTTCATGGTCTAGGCTTATGAAATCTGTGGAACTGAAGTTAAAAATAATACCCCACAGAACTAGTATCTGTCTCATCTTCACGGGGCTTCATGTCCAATGTCCTCAGATGTTAATTGTTGGACTTCCCAAAGCAAAAGAAAAGAAAAAAATACTTCATGTAGATACAGAAAGAGTCCATCATGTAACTTCTTTCCCATTGGGATGAGGTGTTAATCCCACCCCTGTTCTACTCTCACAAACTAATGGTCCTGTCTGAGACCTTGACCCTCCTCTGATTGTTTTCCCTTTGAATAAGAGGCCAGGTTAATCAAGATATGCAAATTACAGTGAATTTAGTTTAGCATCTTTAAGCACCAGCTTTGGCAGACTTTGTGAAACTCTATCTCAATAGACAGTATTAGGAAAAAGAAAGACAACATTTATCCAGAGGTACAAGGAATAGGTGACTATAAAAAGCAATTTATAATCTTGTGGCAACCATAGTTAAAACCTAGATTATGCTTTTCTCTTCAAAATTCAAATGGTACATTTGGCATGAGAGAAGGCATTTACCAATAACCAATTATCATTGAGAAATTCTTTTCTCTGTCATTAGATTGGGAATTCTACAGTAGGAGTTGTAGAATGTTATAACTACTTCTTTCCCTCAGCACCCTATTTTTCACTGGTTTCTAATAAATATGATATAGATATATTTGAACTGAGAATGAACATATCAATTATTTACTCTTTACATAACTTTGGCACAATCCAGTCTTCCATCACTGCTCATTTATATTCCCATCCAAATTTCCTTGGAAATTTGAACCTTCATATAGTACTTAGCATTTAGAATCACATAATTTATGCATCAATGTCCAAAAATGCTACTATAAATTAAAGACTCCTTAATCAAACACCTAAAGCTACACTGCTACATATTTTTCCCACCATACTATTTCTCTGAGGGATAAACTGAGGTCCAAAGTGGAAACCAATCAGAAGTCCCCATGTGATTGTGCTGTCTACCAGCAGATCTCAGGTTGGTGGCTGCTGGGCAAATCTGCTGGAAGCAATGCAGTTTCCAGGATCAGGGAGGAGGGGTATGTGAGATATGTTTCCTTCCCATAAAGGCATCTGTGGTGATCAAACCTCCTGCGATTGGACACTCTAATCAAATCAAGTGGATCAAATCATGTTTGGTCTTTGTGCCATTTCCAATCATTTATAAAATTTCAGTAGTAACCTGTGTGTGTTTTAGCAATATAGATTTTATAAAATTTCACAACATGTGTGCATAGGTCAATATATTGTCTGTATCATTCTGCAGCTTTCCTTTTGACTCAAATAATTCCTTGAAAGGCTCCATTTGTACACATATACTGTAGCTTAGTTCATTCAGTTTCACTGCTGTTTACCACTGATTTGTATTATATGTGGATTTCTTTTTTAATCACTTCTCATTTTGCTTGACATTTTGTTCTTTCCAGCATTTCCCTTCCATTAGTTGCAGGGTTGTGAATATTTTGGGAGACATGCACTTATTGATATGAAGAGAAAATGAAGAATGGAAGAGCTCCAACATTGCTTTGGGATACTTTCAAATGTCATCCAAGTGACCATCATAACCTCCAAGTGGATAGACAAAAGAGCACTCCTGCTGACATGGAGGAGAGTCTCCATTTTTACATATTGTGGTCCTACTGCATAGAGTTTGATTTCAGGAATTTTATGTATGTGAAATTGTATTGGTTATTTGCATTTCTTTTGTTGTTTATGATGCTGTTTATAAAATTATTTACCACATGATTTTTCTAATCTGTGAATTGTTTGGTCATATTCCTTTTGTCTATATATGTTGGTCATTTTGATTTGGTTATGCATTGGTAGATATTTATTTTCTAATTCTTTTGGATACCATTACTTTCTGGGTGATACTATTGTCAATATATTTTCCCACTCTGTAGCTGCTCTTAGCTTATATTGTCAGATAGACTTCACTGATTTTTTATTTTGTTGGGAATTTGGCTTTAATTTACAAAATCTAAGCTAGTTTGAGTCTGGCAGAAGTTCTCCATGATCATATCATTTATTCACACAGCAACTATGCCCTGAGCACTCACCCAGTGCCAGGTGCTGGGTTAGGCCCTGGGTCCAGTGGTGAAAATGATCAATTTACTCCCTGCTTTCCAGGAGCACAGAGTATACATATAGAGATGGAAGAAAGTAGTAAACATATACATATGAAAGAGAAGAGAAAGTGCCATAATGAAAACCAAACAGTGTGCTACAAGGTGGGGCTGGGAGACCCTAGATGGGTGGGACTGAAAGGAGTCACTGAGGTGGAACTTATGCTGCAACCAGAATGAGAAACAGGGGCCAGCCCTGCACAAGTCTGTGAACAGTGTGCCAGGAGAAGGCATAAGTTTGCAGACTATGAGTCTGAATTGAGATTGGTCTGAGAGGAGGTTGGAAAGGAGGCCAGTGTAGATGGAGGGAGCTTGGGAGAAGTGGGGAGGGAGGTAGGAGGGGGGGTAAGATCCTGGGGCCTGGTAGATTACATTAGTTATCTATTAGTATGTGACAACACTACCACTAAATTTATTGTCTTACAACCACAAATGTTTGTTATTGCAGAGTTTCTGGGAACAAAGAATTCAGGCAAGGTTAAGCTGTGTGAATTTGCTCCAATATCTCTCCTAGACTGAGGAGTAGTCCCAAATGAGCCTTGACTTTGGATGCATCTGCTTGCAATGTTAATCAGGTGTTATTGGCAGATTGGACTGAGGGCTTGAATTCCTTTCTGTCTATCTGGTCCCTCTCTCAGTTTCTCACAATATGGGCCTCTGAACATCATAACCTGTTTCCTGAGAGTGATATATATGAGAAAGGTAGAGAATATAGTCTGAGATGGTGAAGTCCACTCCACCTCCAAGTGAGAGGGAACTTATATCTCATGGATAAAATGGAAGGGATTATCCTGCCTGCAGCTGCAGACACTCTCCATTCCCTGGGATGGCTGCTGTCCATCATCATCTCCCCACCAGGTGTCCAGGCTGGTCCATTGAGCTGTACAGTAAGAGTTGCAGCTCCAACGAGATTCCAGGCCCAGCTGGCACATGGACTCCAGTCTCTTGAAGTACACCTACAAACTATGGCACCACATATGGGTTTAAATAAAAGGGACAGATGGATCATGTGCAGGGAAGACATATTTGGGTCCAACTCTGCCACTGTCAGGAGCAAAGATTCCAAAGTAGAGCCCAATGATAAGGCACAAAACTATGGGGCTTTCTGCCCTGATATAGGACCTGGGTGTCTCCAGAGCCCTCAGGACCCCTCTGTTTGGGGTGATATCCTCATTGGAAGCCTATGAGATCCTATTGAGATGTGTGTAAGTGTTACCTCTGGGATGACCTCCTGACTCACTTTGAAGTCTCTTAGCCATATGAACCCATTTGTCTTTACCTTTTCCCCCTTTTATTTGAGATCTTTTTCCAGTTGTATTGCCCATTGGCACTTGTTAGTAATCTCTCATTGCCAAGAAGGCCCATCCCAGGAGTCATGTCCCATGTTGGGAGGAAGGTAATGCATTCACACACTGAGTTTGTCTTAGAGAGTGGCCACATTTTAGCAACAAGGAGGCTCTCAGGAGGCAACCCTTAGGCACCCCATAACAATAGGTTAAGTTTCAATTTCAAGAGCAAAGACTCATAAGGCTGGTCATCAATAACAAGAGCCAATCAGTGGATTCAGATGGTGATATCTGCTTTTCATTGAATTTTAAGGCCATTGTGTTGAGGACTGGGAAATGAAACCAAGAAGATAAGTTAGTTTTCCATGATCACATCATCAAGACCCAGCCAAGTTTTGAATTGAAATCTATGCTGTTTTCTATTCCTTCATGTAATTCTTCCAGTATTAAAGTTCATGTATTAGTATTTGTCACATTAGCTCATGAATTTTATAGATATTATTCCATATTCATCTGCTAAAGTCCCTATGGTGTGGAAGCTAGAATGATCCTTATGGTCTTAGTGAGGAGACTCAGGAGGCCCAAGAGGTACAATGAGTTATCCAGATTCACAGATATGGCAGGAAAAGGAGACAGGTCTGAAGCCAACTCTATCTCCTCAATATTGGGATCCTGAATTTCCCAAGTCTTCCCCAGGCACTGCAGGGAGGACTGAGTTTGCATAACTGTATAGTTAAAATGATGACATGAGAGAGGAAGCTGAAGAGGCATTAGGTTTAGATTTTTTATTCACAGTAATAGGCAGGTAATGGGACCCCAATAGATACCCTCACTCCTTGGAGATATAATCCTATAGAACTTGGAACCCTGGTAACCAGGCACCAACATTCTATAGACAGCCCCCAACATAGCTCACTTGAGCAGAGATGCTTGGGAGAACAAGAGGCTTTCATATTGTTTCCCAACCTCCCAAGTTGCTCACCTCAGGAAAACTGGAAGGGAGAGCCTTTTTCAAAGCTGCAGGAATGGTATTCATTCAACCCCCACCACAGAAGAATCTGGCAATTTCCCAAGAGACAATCAAATGTAAGACAGGTATCACAAGGCAATGAAATGAAGGCTGGAGAAATATTCTGTTCCTTCCTGGGCAACCCCACAGCACTTCCCACTCCCAGTGTGCTTGAGTTAGGGAGGGCTGAGCTGTTGTAAGGGGCATGAATGTGGACAGAACCTTTTCAGGAGCTGGTTTTCTAGGAGGTTGGAAACCTGTTTGGTTCATGTTCACAGCCTGCTCATGGCTGGCAAGGTGAGAAGGAGAATGCTGGATTGGTGATCATCTGCCCAGATGTTAATCTGAAGCCTCAAAGCCAACATCTCATCTCTTTTCCACATGGGCTGGAAGTTAGTGCAGTTTTCTGTTTCTAATCTGGGGAGGAGTGCTCTATATGGAATCATCCCTGTGGTGACAACCAGGCAGGGCCCTAATGATCAACTGATAAGGGGAGTGACTTTGGGTAAGTTTAGGAGGGCTCCTTCTTTACTGAGTAGTGGGAAATGTGAATAAGGGTTTATGAATGAGGAAGGGCAAAGCTGAGCCTTTTGTCTCACACATCTGATGGTATCTACTAGAAGGCTGACCCTAGGGGCTGTAACGGTAAAAGTGTCAAAGAGAGCTGTGAGTGGTGCTCAGGGCACTATGGAGAGAAAAGGGAGGTTGAGATCTCAGAGATAGCCTTTGGGAGAATCCATCCCCACTACCACCACTTCTAGGTCATTCTTGGCCCATCCCTGCCTGCCACCCCCACAATCAGTGGTCAAGACAATGAGGTTAGTTAAGAAACTTGTTCAGAAGCCTTCCTGGGATCTCAGTCATGGGTGCTCAGTTGCCTGTGGGTGTTGAATAGGCTGTGCCCCTGCCCATCAGGAGAATAGTGTTAGTGGGGAGAAGAGACCCACCTGTGACCCACAGAGAATAAGGCAGGAAGTTGCACTCAAGCTGGAGGTTGAGGTGCAACGAGGGCCCAGGGAGGTCTGGAGCAGTAAAATGTATTCTGTTTTTCTCTCTCATCCTCTGGATACTTATGGAGTATCTACCATGTGCCAGTGAAGTGCATGGCTGAGACAGGACATTAGAATCCTCTAATTTAAATTTGAAGGAAATTTCACAGGGCAAACCAAGATCCTCTAAAACATGGGTATGTTTATATTTTATATTGTTCATATTTTCAATTATTAAATGTACAAAATAAAGTTTAAAAAAAATATTGGTATCTGTAAAAATCACATTAACAAGGACCATTACTTGAACTAGAAAAGTGGCTTCCTCTTCACACCTTTGAAGGAAGAGGGAATATGTTCTGTCCCTGTTGCAGAGGTTTCTATGACCACCAACTAGGAACTCATAGCTTTCAAGATGAACTCTGGAATTGCATCATCAGTAAGTGGGGAAGGGGGAATGGAGGAATGTAAAAATATCAAAACTTACAATGTGCAAAGTAAAAGGCCAGAGGAAGATTATTAGCAAATGGCCTATGTGCAAGAAGTACTGTGCCTCCTCAATCCCCCTATAGCTGTTCCATGATCCATTTTTTTCCCTTAGATTTGAATCCTTCTGGGATCTTGGTCTCTGACCTCAGAATTTCTTTTCCAGGTACATTCATTTCAGGGTAATATTTGTGATGCAGTTTCCAAAGCCACAACTGACCTCATTTCATAAGCCTTGTTCCTCCTTGTGAACTGGGATTCTAGCATCCCTGCAATTCCTTGCACAACTTGTTTTAACCCAGAAACTCCCCAGAAGGCTGCCAGCCTCTCTGCTAGGTCCTTGGAAGCCACTTCCCTCTGACTGGGCCCTGATGTTTCACAGTGAGTTCTGGTGTCTTGATCAGTGGCCTTATTCCTTACTATGGAAAGAGAACTCACACTTTTCCTCACTGGCCAAGGTGATAATGTGGTTTCCAGGTCCACTGTTTATGGAGTTCACCAGTTTACACACTCAGTCATGTTGTTACTGACATATCCTAAAAGAGACATCAGGCCCCAAGGGTCTTTTAGATTTCACAGACCCTGGGATGGTGGTGGTCTTTGTCCCAAGTCTTGCACTGTGGTTATGCCCAGAAGATAGGAACCTAAATGCTGGAAAGGGTAGGGGGAGATGGTCATTAAGACTGATGACCCACAGGCACACAGGGCACAGCATTACCAATTAAACACTGTATTTAAATCTGGAATAATATCTTAGGCTCTGTGTCCATGTGGTCAAGGACAAGGTAGGTAATTGGAGTCCCTCCTATGGGAGAGAGATGTGGTAAATACTCAGAAGGACGTGAGAAATGTTCTCTGTATGATTTTGTTGAAATGAATTTATGTGGATTATACTGGACAATAAACATCAGTTGAGTTAGAAGCCAATGTTTGGATAGTGAATTGAATTCTATGAAGTTTTCTTTATGGTAGAAGAAATTGCAAAGGGGGTGTAATTGTGTAAACAAAGTATATGAAGAGTATCCTGGGTATTGTCACCCACCCTTCCCAATCTACCCACCTGTCAACACTGCACCACCAAACCCAATAATATCAATAACCTCCTGTCCTATCCCTTCAATACACAACTACACTCTATCACTTTACCATAGATTACATCCGTATGGGTGATGGCTCAAAACCTTCCCTTCTCTTTCTATTCCTTGTAAACCTATCTTACAGACAATAGCTCCCTGAGACTCCTTAATTTCCTTCATTCATATCAGTGAAGCCATGTACTGCTCATCCTTCAATGTTTGCCTTGCTTCACTCAACATAAGGTCTTCAAGAATCATCCTTATTAGACCGTGGGTTAGCACTTTATTTCTTCTTACAGCTAAATAATATTCCATTTTATGTATGCACCACATTTTGTTTATCCATTCATCTGTTGATGGGCACCTGGGTTGATTCCAATTTTGGCAATAGTGAATAATGTCACTGTGAACATTGCTGCACATATATCTGTTCTTGTCTTTGCTTTCAATTCTTCAAGTTATAATACCAGCAGTGGAATCACTGGATCATATGGAACTTCTATAGTTAGGTTTTTGAGGAAATGCTAAGCCGTCCCTCATAGTGGTTGGATCACACTACAATCCCAACATCAGTGGATGAGGGTTCCATTCCTCCACATCCTCTCCAACACTTATGGCCTGCTGTTTTTTTAATAGCTGCCATTATAAAGGGTGTAAGATGGTATCTCATTGTAGTTTTGATTTGCATTTCCCTAATAGCTAGCAATGTCGAGCATCTTTTCATGTGCTTTTTTTTTTAATGAAAATGCTTTAATGTTTGAAGTGGGGAATGCACAAACATGTGGTTATACCAAATTCAATTATTTATATACTCTGTATAATTTGTATGATTTATTAATATGAATCAATAAAATATATTTGTCTTTAAAAAATAGGGTGGGTTGGGGGGAAATATACCAAATACAATATATGGATTATAATTAGTAGTAATATTTTTTTTATTTGTGGGTAAAAATCAAATTTTTCACAATACATACCAATATTTGTAAAATGATATATACATATATATACATATATGTGCATTTCTTTACATAAATGTTATTTGTTATACACACACACACACACACACACATATATATATATATTTTAAAGGGTGCTTAGATTACCTAAATATTACTCAGAAATTACAGGGATTCCCATGTTGGTTTATCACAGAAGGGCTACAAGGGAGGCTACAGAGGATCATTGGTGGGGGTTGTCTGGGATGGGGGATTCATGGGAGTAAGTCCATCTGAATATACATGAAAGATATATAAACTTGTTCAAATGATCAAGGGATGGGGCATGGTCATTTTCATGTGCTTTTAAGCCATCTGTATTTCTTCCTTAGAGAAGTTCTTTTCAGGTTGCTGGCCCATTTTTTAAATGGGTTGTTTGTCTTTTTATTTTTGAGGTGTAGGATTTCTTTATATATGCAGGATATTAGGCTCCTATCAGATATATGGTTGCCAAATATTTTCTTCCATTGTATAGGCTGCCTTGTTATTTTCTTGATAAGTCCCTTTGAGGTGCAAAAGTTTTTAATTTTGAGGAGATCCCATTAATCAATTTTTTCTTTTGCTGCTTGTGATTTGGGTGTGAAATTCATGAAACTGTATTCTATTACAAGGTCCTGTAGATGCTTCCCAACAATATCTTCCAGGATCTTTATGGTATTGGCTCTTATATTTAGATCTTTGAACCATCTTGAGTTGATTTTTGTATAAGCTGTGAGAAGGTGTTCCACTCTCATTCTTTTGGATATGGATATCTAGTTCTCCAAGCACCACTTGTTGAAGAGGCCATTCTCTCCCAACTGAGTGGACTTGGTGGCCTTGTCAAATATCAGATGACTGTATATGCAAGGATCTATATCAACTCTCAATTCAGTTCCACTACTTAGTATGTCTATCCTTGTGCCAATACCATGCACTTTTGACCACATTAGCTGTGTAGTATGTTTTAAAGTCAGGTAGTGTGATATCTCCATCTTCATTTTTCTTTTTCAATATGTCTTTGGTGCTTCAAGGCCTCTAACCCTTCCAAATAAATTTTGTAGCTGGTTTTTCTAATTCATTAAAAATAGTGTTGATTCTAGTTGGGATTCCATTAAATCTGTAGATTAGTTTGGTTAGGAAAGACTTCTTGATGAGTTTTAGTCTCCCTATCCATGAACAGGGAATATTCTTCTATTTATTTAAGTCTTCTTTGATTTCCTTTAACAGTGTTGTGTAGCTTTCTGTATATAAATCCTTTACATGTTTAATTAAATTTATTCATAGGTATTTGCATCTTTTAGTTACTATTGTAAATGGTATTTCTTTCTTGATTTCCTCCTAAGGTTGTTATTGGTGTACAGAAATGCTATTGATTTTGGAGCATTGATATTATAGCCTGCAACATTACTGTACTCCTTTATAAGTTCTAGAAGCTTTGTTGTAGATTTCTCAGGGCTTTCTTTTCATAGAATCATGACATCTGCAAATAATGAAATTTTTATTTCTTCTTTCCAAATTGGATGCCATTTATATCTTTCTCCTGCCTCAGTGCTCGAGCAAGTACTTCTAAGACAATGTTAAATAGGAGTGGTGATAGTGGGCTTCCTTGTCTTGTGCTCAATCTCAGAGGGAAGAATTTTGCATTTCACCATTGAAGAAGATGTTAGTTTTGGGTTTTTCTTATATACCCTTTATTATGTCCAGAAAGTTTCCTGCTATTCCTATGTTTTCCAGTGTTTTTATCAGGAATGGTGCTGTATTTTGTTGAATGTTTTTCTCCATCTATAGAGATGATCATTTGATTATTTAAAATTTCAGTCTGTTTATGTCGTGTATTACATTGATTGATTTTATTATGAAGAACCATCCTTGCATGCCCAGGATGAAACCCACTTGGCCATGGTGTAGAATTCTTTTCATATATTGTTGAATGAAATTAGCATGTATTTTGCTGAGGATTTTAGCATCTAGGTTCATTAGAGAGATTAGTCTGTAATTTTTCTTTTTTGTGGCATCTGTGTTTGGCTTTGGTATTAGGGTAATGTTGGCACCATGGAATGAGTTAGGCAATGTTCCTTCTAGTTCTATTTCTTGAAAGAGCATAAGCAGGATTGATTTTAACTCTTTCTGGAATGTTTGGCAGAATTCACCTGTGAAGTCTTCTGTTCCTTGGCTCTAAGTAGTTGGGAGGTTTTGGATGACTAAGTCTAACTCTTTACTTGTAACTGGACTGTTCAGTTCATCAATTTCTTCTTTCATCAATGTAAGCTTCTTGTGAGGTTCTTGGAATTTGTCCATTTCCTCTAGATTATCATTCTTGTTGGCACATAATTTTTCAAAGTGTCCTCTTATGATACTCTTTATTTCTGTAGGGTCATTGGTAATAACCCCTTCTGCATTACTTATGTTGTGTATTTGCATCTGCTCTCTCTTTTTCTTTGTTAGTCTGGCTAAGGGTTTGTCAATTTTATTTATCTTCTTGATTAACCAGCTTTTGGTTTTTTTTATTTTTTTCTAGTGCTTTCTTATTTTCTACTTCATTTAGTTCTGCTCTACTATTTGTTATTTCCTTCTTTCTATTTCCTTTGGGGTTAGTTTGTTGTTGTTTTTCCAGTTCCTCCAGGTGTGCAGTTAGGTCTTCATTTTTAGCTCTTTCTTCTTTTTTTGATATATGAATTTATGGCTATGAATTTCCCTCTCAGCACAGCTTTGTCTACATATCATATGTTTTAATATGTTGTGCTTTCATTTTCTTTCATTTCAAGAAAGTAACTGATTTCTTTTGAGATTTCCTCCTTGGTCCACTGTTTTTCTAAAGTGTGTTGTTTTACTTCCATTTCTTTGTGCCTAATCTGGTTCTCTGGCCCTTAATGATTTCCAAGTTTATTCAATTGTGGTCAGAGAAATTACTTTGTATTTTCTCAATCTTTCTGCATTCATGAGTGTTGTTCTGTGGCCTATCATGTGGTCTATCTTGGAGTATGATCCCTGTGCACTTGAGAAGAATGTATATACCACTGTATTTGGGTGTAGCATTCTGTATATATCTAGTACATCCAGACCCTCTAATATATTATTCAGAATCTTGGTTTCTTTATTGATTCTCTGTCAAGATGTCCTTTTTAATGGTGATAATGGTTCATTAAAGTCCCCCACTATAATTGTAGAGGAATTTATGTCTCCACTTAGTTTTTCCAGTGTTTCCCTCATGAATTTTCAGGTGCCCGGATTAGGTGCATAAATGTTTATGGTTGTTCTTTCTTCTTGAAAGATTACCCCTTTTACTAATATATGCTTCCAACTTTGTCTCTTACAATTGTTTTGCTTTTAAAGTCTATTTTGTCCCATATTAAGATAGTTACTCCTGCCCTTTTTGGCTATTGTTTGCTTTTAAAATTGTTCTACAGCCATTCACTATCAGCTGCCTTGAACCACTGGGTCTAAGGTGGGTTTCTTGTAGACAGCATATAGATGGGTCATATTCCTTATCCATTTGCCAATCTTTGTCTCTTGACTGGTGAGTTTAATCCATTAACATTCAGTGTTATTACTCTCAATGAATTTCTTACATCAGCCATATTTTCTTTGGGTTTATGTAGATCATATGTTGTTTTTATTTATCTTTTTGTGTTTTTACTTGTTCTTACACTCTTCTCCTATTCTCCCTCTTCTGCTTTTCCTTTTCAACCTTTAATACCTCCTTTAGCTTTTCTTGAAGTGCAGGTTTCTTATTGGCATACTCTCTTAATTACCTTTTGTCTGTGAATATTTAGAACTCTCCATCATTTTTGAAAGCTAGCTTTTCTGCATAGAAAATCCTAGCTGGAAGATTTTTCTTTCAGTATCTTGATTATGTCATACCACTGTCTTCTTTCCTTCATCATTTCAGATGGGAAAACAGCAGTAAATCTTGTTGTGCTTCCCTTGCATGTGATGGTTCTCTTTTCTCTTGCCCCTTTCAGTATTTTCTCTCTGTCTTGAGTATTGGACTTTTTGATAAGTATATGTCTTAGAGTAGGCCTGTTGCAATTAATACTGTTTGGGGTGCATTGTGCTTCCTGGACATGTACAACCATCTCCCTCATTATGATTGTGAAGTTTTCAGCCATTATTTCCTTCAACACTCCTTCTGTTCCCTTTCTTTTCTCTTCTCCCTCTGGGTTGCCTATAATGTTTATGTTTGAGTGTTTTGCATTGTCAGTTAAACCCATAAGTCCCTGCTGGATTTTTTCTACCTTTTTAGGAATCTGTTCTACTGTCTGTTTGATTTCAGATGTACTGTCTTCCACATCACTAATCTTTCTTCTGTCTGTTCAAATCTGCTGTTATGTTATTCCAGCATCTTTTTGATTTCTTGGATTGTGCCATTCATCACCATCATATCCATTATCTTTTTATGTATGTTTACAATTTCTTCACTGTGTTCTCCCAGTGTCTTCTTAATAACCTTAATCTCTTCCTTCACTTCATTATGTTAGTCCATGATATTTGTTTGGAGAATTTTGATTAGTTTTTCAATATTCTGCTTCTCTTCCTGGTTTTAATTTTGTTCATTGGACTGGGCCATGCCTTCCTGTCTCTGTTTGGTTTGTAATTTTTTGTTGCCTTCTGGTCATCATTTTATCTTGATGGATTTATTCATTTGATTAGCTTTTCTCTCTGCTCTTGAGTTTTATTTAGCTGGAGGTTCTTTTTGTGTTTTAAGTTTTCTCTTTGACACTTTTTTATTCTTGTTCTATTTCCTTGATCTTTTCTATGTTCCCTTGAAGGTAAAAGATTAGGGCCAGAGGAATCAATAGAGGTAAAAATGAAAAGGGATAATAGTAATATTGATAAAAGTTAGAAGAAGGGTTGTATACAACTTAGTAGAATGAATATTTAACTCATGTAGGCAGTGTAGATTAATAGGGCAAAATAAAGTGGAGTACCTACAATGGAATGGGAAGCCAAATAGAGATAAATATATAGAATGATTTAAATGGCCAGAATGATGAGGACAGAGAGAAAGAGTAAAGAAAGGGGTGAAAGAAAAAAGTTAATTAAAAAAAAAAGAATAGACAAATAGAAATCAAAACCAGTAAATATGAATACTAATGAAAAAAGGTGGAATGTAAGAGCCACATCATAAAGCAGAAGATAAAAAGATGAAGGAAGGAAAAGAGATAGCATTAGTAGACAAAATCAATATACACAGAAAATGGGAAAATGAGGAATAAGAAGCACAGCAAAGAAGACACAAGCTAGCAGTACCTAATTTTAAAAAAGAGGGGAAGAGGAAGAAAGAGGAAAGAAAAGCAAGAAACAAACAATCACACACACACACAAAAACAAATACAGAAGCAAGCAGTCAAACAAAGTTAAAGAAGAACAGCGTTCCTTCTTGGGTCCTTGAGGAACCTCTCAGTCTGCCTGTGTTCATCAATCATTCACACTGTTGTTTTCTCTCTGCAGGCTTTCAGGTGGATTTTAGTGAGTAAATTAAGTTAAAAATTTTTAAGTAACCTTTTTTTTGGAGAAATAAGGGACCCAAAAGACGTTAGTACAACAATAATGTCTATGTTTTCCCTCTCCTACCTTATCAGCTGGATGTGAGATATCCTGGTGAATTACTACTCTTAGAGGAGCTGGGAATCAAACTAGGGACCTCATATATTCAAGACGGAATTCCTCCACTGAGCTAACTTACTAATTGGGTCAGTTTGCTCTTCAGAAAGATATTAAGTTACTTTCCCCTGGAAAGGTTTTACTCTCTGAGTGGCAGCTGTATTCAGCAGGTTGAATGAGCAGATGTCCCTCCCCTCTCTTTGTCAGGTTGAGTTCCCTTTGGAAATTCAAATGGGTCCCTGATGACTGAGTTCACCTAACTGAAATGATTTACAAGCCTCTTCTAGACCACCCCCTCCTCCCATGTGACCCTAAATAAGCTTGTGGAAACTTATCAAACCCTTCCCACTCCCTGACTCCCTTAACGGAGTTGAAATCCTGATAGTCTTCAGGGCAGAACTAGAAAATTGTCTGAGTCAACCCTGTCCCAATCCAAGCCTTTGTTTCTCAGGGCAGCTAGGTAAATAAGGCTTCCTCAGCAGATTTGCCTCTCCCCTCAGCTTGATGCCAGTTCAAGCTGCCTGGTGTGCTCCCCAAAGCTCTAAGGGGGTGCAGAAACTAAATTCATGGCACCAAAATGACTTACAAGCCTCTTCTACAACAGCCCTTCTTCCCAGCAGACCCTAAATAGGCTTGTGAAAACTTATCAAACACTTCTCACTGCTTGACTCCCATAGGGGAGTTGAAATTCTGATAGTCTTCAAGGTGGAACTATAAAATTGGCTGAGTCCACCCTCTCCCAATCCAATCCTCCATATCCCAGGATGGCTAGGTAAATCAGCCTTCCTCAGCAGACTCACCTCTCCCCTCAGCCTGGTGCCACTTCAAGCTGGCTGGTGTGCTCTCCAAAGCTCTAAGGGGGTCCAGGCAACCAAACCCTCATAAACTAAATCCCTCTCCACCCTTTGCCAGATCCCTCCCACTCTCAGAGAATGCTCCCTCTAACTTGGTTGTCAGTGGGAGTCAGGGCTTACCCTAGCCCTTAGCCTTGAAGGTAGGTCTTAGCCATCCATGTCCATGATTTCCAGCTCAGGAAAAACTCATGGTTTTATTTTGAGAAATCTATCTCCCTGTCCAGATCCCTCCAGATCAATGTCCCAAAGGCTCTCGCTCTGTGGGCTCCCATAACAGCTAACTTGAGCCGGATCCTATCCCCAATAAGCTGTATTTTGTGAGAGAGATGGTGAATGCCCACTTAAAATGATGCCATCTTGCCTCTTTTCCATGACAATTTTTAAAATCTGTTCATTTGTTTGTGCATTTTTAATCTGATCACTTGTGTTTTTATTTTTGAGTTGAGGATCTCTTTATATATCATGGATATTAGACTCTTGTCAAATTTGCAACTTCCAAATATTTTCATCCATTGTATAGGCTGCCCTTTTACCCTCTTCACAAAGTCCTTTGAGGTTTATAAGAATTTAATTTTGAGGAAGTACAATTTATCATTTTTTCTTTTGTTTCTCATGCTTTGGGTCTAAGGCTTAAGACACCCACCCCTACAAGAAGGTCTTATAGATGTTACCCTATATTATCTTCTAGGAGTTTTATGGTACTGACTTTGTTTTGTTGTTTGATCTATTTTGAGTTGAATTTTGTATATAGAGTGATATAGGCATTCTATTTCATTCTTTTCGTTATGGATATTCAGTTCTCCCAGTAACATTTGTTGAAGAAACTGTTCTTTCTGAGAAAAGAGGATTTGGTAAGCTTATATAAAATCAGTTGACCACTGAGATGAGGGTCTTTGGACTCTCAATTTGATTTCATTGATCAATAAATGTGTCTATCTTTATGTCAATACTATGGCATTTTGACCACTGTAGATTTATAATATACATCAAGGTCAGGAAGTGTGAGTCTTCCAACTTTGCTATTCTTTCTTGGTATGCTTCTTGATATTCAGAACCCTCTTCCTTTCCAATTAAATTTGGTAATTGACTTTTCTATGTCTATATTGTAAGCTGTTAGAATTTTATTTGGTATTGCATTGAATATATAAATCTGTTTGGGTAGAACTGACATCTTCATGATGTTTGGTTTTCCAATACATGAACACAGAATGTCCTTCCATTTGTTTAGGTTTTCTTTTATTTCTTTTAGCAGTGTTTTGTAGTTTTCTGAAAACACATCCTTTAAATACCTGGCTAATGTAATTCCTAGGTATTTGAGCCATTTTGTTGCTATTGTAGGTGGATTTTTTTATTTCCTCCTCAAATTGCTCATTATTACTGTATAGTAAAACTATCAATTTTTGTGTGTTCATCTTGTATCCTACCACTTTGTTGAACTCATTTATTCATTCCAATAGCTTTTTTGTGAGTATTTCAGAATTTCTCAAATGTAGGATCATGTCATCTGTGAATAATGAGAGTTTTACATCATCTTTTCAACTTTGGGTGACTTTCATTTCTTCTTCTGCCTAATTACTCTAGCTAGAACTTCTAGTACAATGTTGAATAACAGTGGTGACAGTGGGCACACTTGTTTTGTTTCTGATTCTAGAAGGAAAGCTTTCAACTTCTCCCCTTTGAGTAACATGTCAGTGGTGGGATTTTTATATATGCCTTTTATTATGTTGAAAAACTTTCCTTCTATACCTACCTTTCAAAGAATGTTTATTAAGAAATGTCCTGGATTGATCTAATACCTTTTCTACATCAGTCAAGATGGTGATGTAATTTTTGCCTTTGATTTTTATATTTGGTCTATAATCTTAACTAATTTTCTTATGTTGAGCTACCTTGCATGCCAGGAATAATGCCCAATTGATCATGACATATAATTCTTTTAATATTCTCTTGAATTTGATTTGCAAGAATTTTGTTGAGAATTTTTGCATCTATATGCATTAGAGAGATTGGTCAGTAATTTTCTTTACTTGTAGTATCTTTTTTTAAACAATTACATTTTACTAATACACATTAATAAAGCATACAATTTATCCAAAGTGTACAATCAATTGCATCTGGTATAATCACATAGTTATTCATTCACTTTAACCATTGTTAAAGCATTTTCAATATTTCAACAATAATAATAAACAAAATACAGACAAATAACATTCTTTCTGCCCCTTTTCCATTCTCTTCTCCTTCTGGGAAACCCATAATGTCCATGTGAGTTTCACATTTTCATTCAATTCCCTGAGGCTCTGTTCCATTTTTTCATTCTCTCCTCTTTCTGTTCTTCTGTGTTTTCCAATTCAGAAGTCCTGTCATAGAAGACTCTAATTCTGTCTTCAAGCAATTCAAATCTGCTCTTATGTGCCTCTAATATATATATATATATATTTGTCTATAGCTTCCATTAGGTTTATTTTCCTAATAAATCGTAATACCATGTGTTATTATTGTACATTAGTTATAAATCATGTAAGAACGTTTTCATATAATTGTTGTTAAACATAATAACTCATCCACCACGGGTTCACTAAGTTATACAGTCCCATGTTTGGTACAATGCATTCACAGTGTACGCTCAGTGGCTCTCAGTTTCATCACAGAGTTGTGTTGTCATCACCTCTGTCAATTTTAGTATGTTTTCATTACTACAGAAAAATCCCTTACCTTCTTATACTCCCTGATTATTGACCCTTATAATTGATATAGTACCCTTTTTCCATTGATGCAAAAATAGTCTATAGTCCCTAGGTTGCATTAGTTATATTTTCTCATGTATCCCCATATTCTTAAGACCTTGTAAAAATGGCATACATTTATTCTAGCTCATAGAAGAACATTATGGTATTTGTACTATTAACCACAGTCCTTATCCACCACCAAATTCACTGTTTTACAATCCCAAGATTATCCTCTAATTTCATTTCCATTGACCTTTAGATCCCTAGAATACCCGTTTCAGCCACATTCACATTTATAGATCAGCAGTTAGTTATACTCACAATATGTTGCTATCAACTCTATCCTTTCCTAACATTTGCCATGGATCTTATTAAAAATTCTATATATATTATTCATCAGATCCCAGCTCTCATCCCTCATACTATACCCTAGTAATTTATACTGTAGATTTTAACAATATGAGTTTACTCATTGTATTTAGTTCATTATAGTGAGGTCATACAATACTGTTTTTCCTCTCTCTGGCTTATTTCAATCAACATAATGTCTTCAAGGCTTATCCATGTTGTCATATATGTTGCAATTTTATTTCTTCTTACAGCTAAATAGTACTCCAGTGTATGTATATACCACATTTTTTTATCCAGTCATCAGTGGATAGACACTTGGGTTGTTTCCATCTTGTAGAAATTGTGAATAAAACCACTATGAACACCACTGTGCAAATGTCAGTTGATGCAATTGTCGTTGTTTTTTTATTGTGGGTAAAAATCAAATTTTTCACAATACATACAAATATTTGTAAAATGATATATAAATATATATGCATATATGTGCATTTGTTTACATAAATGTTATTTTATATATATATGTGTGTATGTCTGTGTATTTTTAAATGTGCTAAGATTACCTAAATATTACACAGAAATTGCAAGGATTCCCATGTTCCCCACCTCCCACACGCCCAGCAACATCCCACACCACATCCTTCATCCGTGTGACACAACAACCGCAATGGATATACACATCCTGGGGCCTTGCCACCGAGCATGGACCACAGTTCACATCATAGACCAGACTCTCTCCCACACAATTCTGCATGGTATATGCTGATATATTTTTAATCTCATCCAACATGTCTTCCAGTCCCATAAAATCTGTTACTTTATTTTGCATGTTTTCAAATTGCTCTTTATGCTCCTCCAGTGTCTTCTTAATATTCTTTATTTCTTTAGTCATATTTTCTTTAAATTCTTTGAAGTGATTTAGGAGAGTTGTGTGGTTATCACTGATTAATTGTCTTAAATTTTGTATCTCTTCAGGATAGTTGGTTTGTTCTTTTGGCTGGGCCATCTCTTCCTTTCTTAGTATGGCTTGTAATTTTTTTGCTGATGTCTAGGTATCTGAATATATTGGTGACTTTATTCTGATTGCCAATTTCTCTTTCTTGCATATTATTTTTATTCACAGGTTATCTTTGATATTTGATTCAACTTATTTTCAGTCTTTAAAATTGTCCAGCTTAAGTTTTCAAAATCAGGCCAGTGGCTCACTAGTGAGGCACAGATTTTCTCCCGGGGGCTGGATACAGATAGGGTGAATAGTTTTTGTCCATGCAATTTCCAGAACCATCTGCAGATGATGTTAGTCAGTGTATCTTTCCATGGAGGTGTTTCAGTCTTCACTTTCCTGTGTTCCTGTGTTCAATATCCAGATTGGAAAGTCAAAGCAGGCCCTGCTGGATGAGTCCACTGAAGAAAATACCCCTGACTTCCTCTCCCATTTCACTTGAAAGAGCTGAGAGGGAGGAAGTTGTCTGGCCCCTCTCAGTGGGCTGTAGTGAGCCAGGTGTTTTACCTTAGCTTAATACCGTGAGGTGGGGGAGTGGAGCCCTTCCCAGCCACCACAGGGGCTTTGGAACTGACATTTGTCACTTTGGATTCTGTGAATCTCTGTCCTCCCCCCTTCTGGGAGTTCTGTTGCACTGTTTTTGACTGCTGATACCCAAAGCAGGTCCCTTGGGCAGATTTTGGCTCCATCTCCATTGCTTTTGTAAGAGCATTCAGTTCTGCATGTTAGTCCACTGTCATCTTCACACAAACCTCTATAATAGAATTTTAAATATTCAGTATATGTATGTGTTTCTGTGTGTGAAATGCAGATCGCCATTCAGCACTGAGAATGATCTGACTTGAAATTCAAATTCAGTTTGAGCTTTCTGTAAACAGTCACCACTTCCTCAGTGCTACTCTCAAACATTCTAATCTAGAGATTTGTATACATGGCCCTCTCTGAACCTGAATTTCCATGATATTTTCAGGAGTTAGTAAACTTGAAATATCTAATTATTGACTTCACCTAAGAAGAGTGGGCCCTGCTGGGCTCACCCCAGAGAAAATTTTTCAGATATGTGATGCCAGAGAATACCTGTCATTTGGGTAAATCTGCAAAATTTACCTATCTATGAATTCCTCTCTTTTCTTAAGATCCAAAAAGAATTGCTTGTCAATATTGTTTTATATTTTTCTTTATTTTATATGCTTTATATGTATAATATATTTTATATTATTTTATAACATGTACAATTACCTATAAGAAATCTTTTTCTTTATTTACTATTTATATCTAATATCCACCCCACTAGAATGTAATTTTCTTGAACACAAATTTTATGTTTTTCTTCTACTCAATGTGCAACACTTATAGCAGTGTTGGGAATTCAGTGCATATTTTCTGGAAGATAAATAAGTAGACTATATATGTCCTTTTAAAAAAGATTTATTTATTTATTTATTTATTTATTTCCCCCTTGTTGATTTTGCACTCACTGTCTGTTCTCTGGGTGCCCTTCTGTGTCTGCTTGTCTTCTCTTTAGGTGGCACTTGGAACCAATCTTGAGATCCTCCAGAGTGGAGAGAGGCTGCTCAATCTCTTGTGCCACCTGAGCTCCCTGATCTGGTGCAGCTTTCATTGTCTTTCTTCTGTGTCTCTTTTTGTTGGGTCATCTTGCTGCACCAGCTTTCTGTGTGGCCCAGCACTCTATGTGGCCCATCACTCTTACATGGGCCAGCACACCATGTGGGCCAGCACTCTGCATGTGCAAACACTCTGTGTGGGCCAGCTCTCCAGTTGGGCCAGCTCACCATGTGAGCCAGCTTTCTTTTCACCAGGCTGCCCTGGGAACAAATCCCTGGGCTTCCCATATGACAGACAGGAGCCCAATCCCTTGAACCACATCTGCTTCCCTATATATACCCTTAATAATTATTATGCTCCAGGGAATTCATATGAATTCAGAGTATAGTAACAAAAACAACAGGCATATCCTTTTTCACATAATATGGTTTTGGGGATATTATGTTGGATTCTTCTTGAAAATAATGAACATTAGTTGAGCCAAAATTTCTCCTTGTATGAAAACATGTAGGGTTCTCTTGTATCTCTTTGAGCTAGGGCATCAATAATTAGAGGACCTCACTGTATTCGGGCAGAAGGTTGAGCTAACACTTTGTTAATGAAAAATTGTCAATATTCTGTCTTCCAAGCATTTTTCCTTGGTTGTCTTTCAATGTTTCCCTTATTCTTCTTTAGTCATTGTAGTGGTTTAAAGCTTTATGTACCTCAGAAAAACATGTTCTTAAATATATTCCATTCCTGTATATGTGAAACCAATTTATGTAGGGCTATTTGAGGAGGTTACTTTGATTAAGGTGTGTCCTTTTTCAGGCAGGTTAGGTCTTAATGCTATTACTGGAGTCCTTTATAAGAGAATAAAATTCAAACAGAGAGGAATCCATATGAAGTGAAAAATGGAAATCAATGAAATCCTAAAGAGAAGAGAGAGACCAGGTGATGTCACCATGCTCCTTGTTATGTAACAAGTTAAGGACCAAGATTTGCAAGCAGCCATCCACAGAACACCACAGTCTTGGGGAGAAAGTGGTGTCTTGGTAATGCCTGGATTTGAGCATTTTCACAGCTTCAAAACCATAAGCTAATTAATTTCCATTATTTCAGTCAACCCAGTTGATGGTATTTGCTGAAGCATCCTAAAAATCTAAAATGAATTTTAGAAGAAGGAGCCTCAGGTGCTGCTATTGCAAATACCAAAAATGTGGGAAAAGCTTTGGAATTGGGTAATGGGTAGAGGCTGGATGAATTGTGGACTGCTTGGCAGAAAAGACCTGGATTGCATTGAAGAGACCATTGGTAGAAATACAGATTCTGAAGATATATTTGATGAAACCTTTGGAGGAAATGATGGCCATATTATAAGAAACTCAAGGAATGCGGATCCTTATTTGAAATTGGCATAAAACTTGACATAATTGAGTTCTGATAATGTTGGACAGAAAGTGGGCTTTGAGAGTAATGAACTTGTGTATTAACCTAAGGCAATTTCCAAGCTTAGTGTGGAAGCCTGGTTTCCCTGTAAACTCATAGTAATATTTGAGAGGAATTGGATAAGCTGAAAACTGAACACCTGGTGGTAAAGAAACCAGAAATTGATGGTTTGGAAAATTCTGAAATTCTGTAAAACAATTCCCTCAAGAATTCTAATTGTCACTGTTTTATAAGGTCAGGATTTGAGGTGCTGATATCTAGGAAGAATCTGTGGAAAGTCCTGAGAGTTTGGACCTCTGTGTGCTACAGCCAACACTGGATAGTTTATTTGTGATATCTATATGAATGGAACTACAGCCAGCCTGTATTAAATAAGAGAGATTTAAGGAAAAACCACTTAAAGGGCAGAGCAATGGATGCTGAGATATAGACCAAATTCATCTTCTCAGGCCAAGACAACAGGCCCACACTTTTGTGTGTAAAAAGTGAGTCTGGCCCAGCACTTGGATTGCTGCCTCATTGTTCAGGTAAAGTGTTTCCTTTACTGTTTTGAGACACTGGAATATGTTCCCTCAGGATTTCAGACACTCTGGCTACCACCCCACAGTCCTGAGAAGGTTACACTTATTTCCTCTGAGTTGTGGAGGGTCTGGCCACCACTCCAATGTTCTCAGAGGGTAAGGCCCTCACCCTGGTGTTTGCAGAGAGCATAGCTCCTGCACAAGCTTTTGGAAGGTGTGGGCTGCCCCTTCTTCAGTCCCAGAGAAGGAAACATCATTTCATAGATTTCTCTTAGACCTTGAAATATAGTCGAGTATGTCTTGCAAGGTTTTGGAATTGTTTGGTACCCACAACTCTTTTTTTTCCTATAACTTGTCACTATAGAAATTGAAATATTGATCCTATTCCTTTCCCTCCATTGTATATTAGAAGCAGAAAACTTGTTTTCTAGGTTTCATGGGTCCACAGAAAGGAATTGATCCCCAGAACTGACCACACCCATAATTTATTTTGATTTGTCTTTGTACTAAGAATGCTTCTGAAATGACCTAAGGCATGAATGAATATATTTTGCATATAAAAACATGTCTTTTTTTTGCCCAGAGGTTAGAATCTGGTGTTTTGAAGTTGTATGTACCTCAGAAAAAACATGTTCTTCAGTCTAATGCATTCCTCTGGGTGTAAACCCATTGTAAGTAAGACCTTTACATGCAGTTACTTTAGTTAAGGTGTATCCCCCATCATTCAGGTGGGACTGAATCCTGATAAGGGAATATTTTATAAAAAAATAAAATTCAGGTACAGAAGAAAAAAGCTGAATTCAGTGAAACCCAGAAGAGAATAGAGAAAAGAGACAATGCCATGCTTTGCAATGTGAGAAGCTATGAACCAAAGGTCACCAGCAGCCAATTCCAGATTGCCAGTCTGTGGGCAGAAGCATTGACTTGATGATGCCTTGATTTGGACATTTTTTTTACCTCAAAACCACAACTTAATATATTTTCCTTTTTGAAGCCATCCCTTTTCATGGCATTTTCTTAAGTAGACTAGGAAATTAAATCAGTCACTTTCCCTGGACTTGATAATATGCTAACTGCTCAGAATTCAAGATTTCATTAATTTTCCCCCACAACCAGGACATCAAGTCTGCAAATAGGATGGACATTCCAAGTTGGAACAAAGAGAGAAACTTTAAAGAGAAGGACTTGGATTATTATAAAACTTGCATTCAGGTGAACTCTAGGAACCTGTGCTTCATGAAAAGGAGGAGCCTGTTCAGGAATTGAGTAGTTTCCTGAACATATCAACTGGAGATTTTCTTAAGTGAATTATTTTTCTAAAATGTAGGTGTCAATATTGGTTACATTTTCCTCAGGTGATTTCATTTTTCTGTTCACATATTAATTTATTTTCAAGTATCTGTGGCTTTGAGGAAATGGATATTTATGTACTATTGAACTTAAACTTCAACTTAATGGCTTTTCCCTGGTCTTCCTCTTAGGTGTATTTCCCTCTCTTTATCTCCCCAACATAAAATCTTTTTAATAATTTTCCTTATATTTCCACCTTGAAAATGCATTATAATTGTCACTGTTTTATAAGATTTTCTACTACCTAGAGTATCCCTTAATTTTATATTCTTTCTCAGATAAGTGTCATATTTGAAACAATTAGAGGGCCATCTGAGAACTTTAATATTTTCAGTTCCCTAATGTTAGTTTAGCAAGTAAGTTTTTCAGTTGTTTTAGGAATGGAAACTGGTCTTTAAAAAAACAAGAAATACTCTCCATGCAACATATTTTCAGAAAAGGCACATCTATCATCATTTCATTGGTAAGTTCTGTGGGGGTGAAACCTGTTCTTTGAAGTAGTTACCTGGGAGTGGAATAAATTAGAAATTCAGTCATTTAATTTTAAGTTTCATTTTAAGTGCTAATTCAGAAAAAGTCTGTGATAAAATGAATTTAGAGAAATATTAACTTGAACACAAAAGTGTAACCTGGATTTTTAAAAAATATAATTACATAAACATGGCTCATACACTCAAACTTTGAAATATTATAAAGTCTTCAAAAATGATGAGAGCTCTGCAGTTGAGATACTACAAAAGAGAAAATCTCTTAGCATGCAAGAGAATAACATGCTATGTAATTGCCATGGGAAAGATTTTAATTGGAGACTATCACTGAATGATTAGTGTAGAATTCATAAGAATATGAATGGATTTCTATGGAGAAACCTTTTATGGTTTCTCCTCTACTTCTCAGAAGCAGAACTCTCATACACAAAAGAATTGTATTACATGTAGTCAATTGACAGAAGATATTACTCAGATATCCAGAGTGACTCAATTGTGTTAACTCACAATGGAAAGAAATCCTACTTCAGCAATCTATTTTGAAAAGTCCTTAGTGGTCATTCACCTTATAATAAACAAAAGCATATTTCCAATAGAAGTAAATCATATCAATGTCATCTAATTGGTAAATCATTTATTCAATGCTCTGTCCTACACAGTAAAATGGAACTCACATTAGGAAGAAGTCATATGAATGTCATCTATGTGGAAAAGCCTTCACACAATATTCTGCTCTGAGACAACATGAAAGATCTTACAATGTACAGAAGCCTTATAAATGTCATTTATGTGGGAAAGCCTTCACTCAATGTCTGTTTTGAGAAGACATGAAAGAACTCACACTGTATAGAAACCTCATAAATGTCATCTGTGTAGGAAAGCCTCCACCTATAGTTTCAGACTTAGACATTAGAGGACTCACACTGGTGAGAAATCCTATAAATGTCATCTATATGAAAAAGCCTTCACTCAATGTTCTTTACTGAGGCAGCATGTGAGAAATCACACAGGAGAGAAACCCTATGAATGTCATCTATGTGGGAAAGCCTTCATTTATTCTTCTGTCCTGAGACAACGTGAAAGAGCTCACACTGGGGAGAAACCCTATGAATGCCATGTATAGGAAAGTTTCCAATCAATGTTCTGAACTTAGTTTATATGAGAGAACTCATAATGTAAGTGTTTTGAGTGTGGAAGAGATTCCAGCCTTTGCATTAATCTTTGACATACTAGAAAAAGCAAACACTGAATAAACATATTGTAATTAATCTGTAGAACTTTTTTTCATCCTGACTACTTCATCAATTTAAGCCAATTCATATTGGAGAGAATTAATATGTTACATATATAGCAAAGACTTTAGTAGATGTCTGATGATTTACAACAGGAGACAACTCATTATATAAATGTAATAAAAATTGAAGAGTCTTCAAACACTGTTGCCAATTGATACACAAGCCTTAATCAGAGGATGAAGTCCCTGGAAGGAGTGCCAGATAATTCATATTGGAGATGTTATTCATGAAAAACCACACAAAGTTACATATTCATGCAGCAACACATGTAGGAAAAGTGAGAAGTCACACTGTATTAAATTCCTATCATTTTCATGAATGAAGGCATGTATTAGTGATCACTTATTCCTTAGCATTAATATTCTTAAGCTGAGGAAACAAAAGTCCTAAAGTCAATTAAAGAAAATCTTGAGCTGGATTTCACATCAGAAATTTCATAGTGCTAAGTGAATTACTTAATATGGCCTAATTAGCACTTAATTCATCAGAGTCAAGAATTTTGAAGAAGACTTACTATTGAAGTTATATATATATCAATTTAGAATTATGAAGTAACCTGGCTATACTGAATGATGAATTCCTTTAGAATATGAAGTAAAATTAATTCAATAGATTAGTACTTGCATATATGTAAGCAACAAATATTGTTGCTGGCACTCTAATATGTTGGCTGAATTCTAGTTTTGTTTTAATGCAGTTCTAAACAAATTTGAATCAATCAGAAAATAACTTTGAATGTTAACTCAAATGCTTAGAACACGAAATTATGATTCTTAATTATTATCTCAGTTTTATAATATATGTTCTTGGCAAGGATGAAAACAATCATGGAAATATAAACACACATTAGAAATAGTCTTAGGGTTCATAAATACTCTTAAAATATAATTTAATATTGCTGTAAAAATTTAGAAAGGAACTAAAAAGGAAACTATTTAAATAAAATAAAACACATCAGTCATGGAGAATTGTGCTTCCGCTGCCTAGAGAATTCCCCAGAATCCAGAATCTGTCATTCTGTCATTCCATACTTTTAGTATTTTATTGCAAAGAGACTTTTGCCAACAAAAACATGGAAATCACACCAAATAAGGACATGAAAACACATTGAAGGCATAAGGAGTGTTCAGTCTTCAGAATGTCAATATTCAGTGTCCACTTTTCAGAGTGTACAATTTTCAGTAGGAAGGGACCTGACTCACCTCCAATTTGGAAACAGGGGGACTTTCCCATAATCCCACTGAAGCTCAGACAACAAACCACCCTTGGGAGTGAATTGCAATGGGAGAATAGAAAAAGCAGTTGAGTATATTGAAAATGGGATTTTGCATTTATAACCTAAACAGGGTAATCCTTGAGCTTCCACTTCTTCAAAGCTAATATTTCCCAACATACATTCCATGACCTTTTATTCTTTACAGTGAAGTCTTCAGTGCAAAATATCTTTAGAGGGGGTCACCACCCAATAAGTTCTTCCTGATCAACTTATTGTAGTTGCTATATTTTTTCCATTCCAGTGTCCTCTCACTCCTTTGCTGGCAGGAGGGAGTATGCCTATAGTGGGGTCACTTGTGCTGTAAACCAGGAACATAGACATGATTGGTATCCAGTCAGAGATTTTTTTTTTATTGTTGGTAAAAATCAAAATTTTTCACAATACATACCAATATTTGTAAAATAATATATCAATACAAATGCATATATGTTCCTTTGCTTACATAAATGTTATTATATATATATATTAAAGGTGCTTAGATTACCTAATTATTACTCAGAAATTACAGGGATTCCATGTTCCCCATCTCCCACACCTCCCACAACATCCCACACCAACATCCTTCATCAGTGTGGCACATCACCCACAAAGGATATACACATCCTGGGGTCTTGCCACAAAGCATAGAACACATTTCACATCATAGACCACCCTCTCTCCCACACAGTTCTGCGTGGCATATGCTGATGCAAAATGGCCTGCATCTGTCACCGCAACGCCACTCAGGACAACACCAAAGTCCCATAAAAGCCCATGTATTTCAACTGCCCCTTCTGTCCCTGCCCTGAAAATGTCCAGTGACCACCGTCTCCACCACACTGTTACAATTTCTTCCATTGCTTGAATCACAATATACGACAGAACACCACCAAGTCCATTCTAGCCCATAGCTCTTCCCCCAATCCTGGGGAGTTCGGGATGATGATGTCCACTCCACCTCCAAGTGAGAGAGGGCTTATATCACATGGATACAGTGGATGGGATGATCCTGCCTGCAGCTGCAGGCCCTCTCCATTCCTTGGGATGGCTGTTGTCCATAGTCATCTCCTCTCCAGGTGACTTGGATGAGTCCATTGAGCTATAGGGTGGGGGTTGCAGCTGCACCGAGATTGCAGGCACAGCTGACACATAGGTAAGCCAGAGGATACAGTCTCTGGAAGAACACCTAAAAACTCCAGCATCACATATAGGTTTGAATAGAAGGGATGTATGGACCATGTGCAGGGAGGACTTATTTGAGTCTGACTCTGTCACTCTCAGGAGCACAGATTCTAAAGAGGAGTCCACTAATAAGGCATCAATCTCTGGGGCTATCCCCACTTATGTAGGACCTGGGTGTCTCCAAAGCCCTCAGGAGCCCCTCTGTGTGGGGTGGTATCCACTTTGGTGTTCTATGAGATCCTACTGAGGTGTACATAAGCATTACCTCTGGGATGACCTCCAGACTCTCTTTGAAGTCTCTTAGCCACATGAACTCATTTCTCTTTACTCTTTCCCTCTTTTATTCAAGGTCTTTTTCCAATCGTGTTGCCTGTGGGCACTTGGTATTAATTCCCCGTTGCTAGGGAGGCTCATCCCCAGGAGTCATGTCCCACATTGGGGGGAAGGTAATGCATTCATATGCTGAGTTTGGCTTAGAGAGAGGCCACATTTGAGCAACAAGGAGGCTCTCAGATGGCAACCTTTAGGCACCTCATAACAGTAGGCTAAGTTTCAATTACAAGAGCAAACACTCATAAGACTAGTCCTCAATAACAAGAATCCATCAGTAGGCCATCCTCTTTTGCCAGACACTGCCTCTGTACTCAGGGGACTGCTGCTGCTCCCTTCGAGAATGTGGCAGAGTTCCCCAGGCTGGGAATTCAGATTCCCTCATTTATTGAGTGATTGTCTACCCTCTGTGACCATGCCCCAGCCCTTGATCATTTGGAAATTTTTGTATATCTTTCATGTATATTCAGATGAACTTATTCCCATGAATCCCCCATCCCAGACACCCCCCCACCAATGAACTTTTGCAGCCCCCATTCTAAACCTTCGGTTATTCAAACCTCCCCTGAACATGAAGCCCATATA
>JAQZBX010013869.1:0-39357 GCA_029593785.1 Cabassous unicinctus | reverse complement strand
TTTTTTTTTTTTTACTTTATTTTGTACATTTAATAATTGAAAATATAAACAATTAAAAACTAAAAAGTAAACACAAATGAGTGAATATATACATTTCTCAATTAAATGTACTGGATACATATAAAATTTTTTTTGACTCAAACAATATGTTACACAATATATTTGGTTCATAGGAACGCATTCATACAATATTTGTCCTTTTGTGTCTGGCTTACTTCGCTCACCATAATGTCCTCCAGGTTCATCCATGTTGTCATATGGTTTACGACTTCATTTCTTCTTATAGCTGCATAATATTCCATCATGTAAATAGACCACAGTTTGTATATCCATTTGTATGTTGATGGACACCTGGGTTGTTTCCAACTTTTGACAATGGTGAATTATGTGGCATGAACATTGGTGTACAGATGTCGGTTCATGTCACTGCTCTCAGCTCTTATGGGTATATAACAAGTAGTGGTATTGCCAGGTCACGTGGCAAGTCTATACTCAACTTCTTTAGGAACGACCAAACAGTCCTCCATAGTGGCTGTACCATTCTGCATTCCCACCAACAGTGAAGAAGTGTTCGTATCTCTCCACATACTCTCCAACACTTGTAGTTCTCTGTCTTTTTAATAGTGGCCATTCTGATAGGTGTGAAATGATATCTCATTGTAGTTTTGATTTGCATTTCCCTAATCATGAGTGATGTTGAGAATTTCTTCATGTGTTTTTTTGCCATTTTTATTTCTTCTTTGGAGAAATGTCTATTCATGTCTTTTGCCCATTTTTTAATTGGGTCGTTTGTCTTTTTATTGCTGAGTTGTAACATCTCTTTATATATCCTTGATATTAAACCCTTATCAGATATGTGATTGCCAAACATTTTCTCCCATTTAGTCAGCTGCTTTTTCACCCATTTGACAAAGTCTTTTGACGTGAAAATGTGTTTAATTTTGAGGAGGTCCCATTTATCTATTTTTTCTTTTGTTGCACATACTTTGGGTTTAAGGTCCAAGAAACCACCACCTACTACAATGTCTTGAAGATGTTTCCTTACATTTTCTTCTAGAAGTTTTATGGTCCTGGCTTTTATATTTAGATCTTTGATCCATTTTGAGTTGATTCTTGTATAGGAGGTGAGATAAGGGTCCTTTTTCATTCTTTTGGTTATAGATATCCAGTTCTCCCAACATCATTTGTTAAAGTGATTGTTTTTTCCCATTAGCGTGGGCTTGGTAAGTTTTTCAAATCCATTTGACTGTATAGGTGAGGGTTTATTTCTGGGTTCTCAATTCTATTTCACTGATTGATGTGTCTATCTTTATGCTAGTACCATGCTGTTTTGACCACTGTAGTTTTGTAATATGTTTCAAGGTCAGGCAGTAAAATTCCTCCCACGTCACTCTTCTTTTTTAGAATAGCTTTTGGCTATTCGGGTGCACTTACCCTTCCAGATGAATTTGGTAATTGCCTTCTCTAATTCTGTAAAGTAAGCTGTTGGGAATTTGATTGGCATTGCATTGAATCTAGAAATCAGTTTGGGTAATATTGACTTCTTCACAATATTTATTCTTCCAATCCATGAGCATAGAATGTCTTTCCATTTGTTTAGGTCTTTTTAAATTTCTTTTAGCATTGCTTTTCATCATGCAGCAGCTTTAATGAAACAAGGACAGCAAACACCTGTTCATACAGAGTGGAGGAAAGACATCAAACTTTGAAATTATATTCTGTGTTAAAGGTCAGGGTTTTCACAGCCCCCCTTTTGAACAACACCTCAAGGGTTCCAGCATCAGTAGAGTTCTGATGCTATATCCATATAGAACCCTAAATTCCATAGTTGTGCCTTAGTTCTAATCGCTTTATTACTTAGACCAGGCACATGTGCATGAGTGAGTGCAAGTAGAGGAATTTAAAAATAATGCTGATCTAACACAAAAGACTCAGTATTTTCTTCCAGGGTAGAAGGATCTATTACCATGAAATTATGTAAAAAGCTTAGGCATCAGTTTAGCTACTGATGTATAAGGCATGGTCTTATATATGCCATATGTTGTTTTTACATCTAAACCATCATAATAATTTTCCAAAACATTTTGATAATATAGAAAGCCTTTTCAAGAAGAATACATGAGTTATGCAAATATAGAATAGAGTATGAAAAACTATGACACAGAGATATATAGCTGACAGCCACATGTAAACAGAGAAATAAAACTAGGCAGGAGAACTCTAGATATTTTGCAAGGGAAGATTAAAATCTAAAAACGTACATCAAATATAAATGCCACTTCTTTCAATTTTGTTTTCATGTATTTTTTTTAATCACACATAACCCTGGTTGGGAACTCTAAACGTCTGTTGAACATTCTGCCTAGAGCAGAGTTAATCTCTCTGTTCCGAAGAATACAGATGAGGGTGTTTATGAACGGGGGCACCAAGCCTGTGAGCAGATTGCTAAGAGATGCTTCATCTGCAATGGGACCTAATAAAGCAATAATTGCAGAAATTATAAATATAAGTATAATTGCCAACTGTGGAGTGCAGGTGGATAAGGCTTTATTATGGGCTTCCAAGGAATCCATGTTTAATGGAGTTTCAATCTAAGGCCATGACTACTGACAGTAAGCAGATCACTTTGGAATGTAGGAAACACCCTGGAATGTAGGAGATAAGAGCCTAATCTCAAGATAATGAGACAAGATCTTATAGTAGCTGGCTGGGGAAACAACCTGAGCTTCTATTGAGTACTTTGTATGATAAGATTTACAACATCTGCTACATGCAGGAATGTAAACCCTTCAAGACTTGCTGGGTTTTAGTAAAATGTAAACTGTCACATATCTATCGCCTTTGGATATGTGCATATGTATTTTGATTGGTCAAAAACCAAATAAAAGCCACGCTCTATGGTATGGCTGGGCTCTTCTCGTCATTTCGATGGGGAGACCCCTGATCCCAGTTTTTTCTTCTCTTTGTCTTATTCTTTCTCATCCGCGGCACGGTTTTCACGGACCCAGTTCCTGACTGGCAACATATGGCGCCCAACATGGGGCTCTGAAAACAAAACTTTTCTTTCAGTCAGTGCAGGGACCGAGGAGCTCCAGAGAGCAGTTTTAAAGAAAAAGAAAACAGAAAAGGTAAGCTTCATCCTTGGAATCATCAGGGTAATGGGTAATCAGCTGTCGAACTTTGAAGAGTTCTCTAGAGTGTTAAAAATTTTATTAAAATGCACCGGTGTAACTATTAAATCCTTGGCTTTTGAGGAATTTTTTTCTTGTACAGAAATGTTATTGGTTTCAGCCGCAAGGGCAGGATATTTTAAACCTGGAACAATGGAAGTTAGTGATGAAAGCTTTAAAAAGGGCTTATCAAAAGGGAGAAATAATTCCCCTTCATGTATGGTCTTTGTGTAGTCTTATTTCTGTTGCTCTTGAACCTTTACAATCAGATGAAGATGAAGATATTAAACAGTATACTGCTATTGCTGGACTGATAGCAGAACAAGTTAATGGTGATTTTAATGAAAATATATATGAAAAAGTTAATGAACAGGCAAAAACAGATAAACTCATGTCTAATAAAAGGGAAGGAAAGAAAAAGGGAGTTTATGGAACTTTTCCAGCAGTCGCTATGCTGTCCGCTCCAAAAGATGGTTTATTGTCTTTTGAACCGGCGTCTGCGCCTCCTAAAGTATCTCCTGATCCATTTTTTTTACATTTGATGACCCTCCAAAAGTTTCTGTTTTTGTGCCAGCACCATCCTCTTCAATTATGAAAAGTATAGCACAGGGAAGTAGAGAAGGAGATTCAGAGGCTATGCAACTTTTTTCTACTTTTCCAGTAACAGTAACTCAAATTCCAGTAGATGCTGACAATCCCCAAGGGGGTATACAATTTGAGCATGCTCCTATTCCTTTTAAAACTATCAAAGAATTAAGACAAGCATGCACTCTATATGCCATTAGTTCTCCTTATACTCAAGGATTGGTGCAAGGACTGGCACAAGCAGACAGATTAATACCCTGGGACTGGGATTTGTTAGCTCGAGCTGTTCTTAATCCAGCAGAATTTTTACAATTTAAAACTTGGTGGGTGATGAAGCTAATATTGTAGCACGACAAAATCAACAGCAAAATCCACCAGTGCCTATTACTGCTGAACAAATATTAGGAATAGGTCAGTGGGCTGGGGTTCCTTGCTAAGCTCAATATGATGATATTGCCATTGTACAAGTTCGATTGTGCTGCCTAGCTGTCTGGCGACGAATCTCCACCCCTGGACAGGCTGTACAATCATTTTCAAAAATTGTTCAAGGAAATACTGAACCCTATGTTGAATTTGTAGCGAGGCTGGCAGATGTAGCCAACAAGACAGTAACTCAGCCTGACCTTAAAGAAATGCTTATTTTGATGTTGGCTTTTGATAATGCTAACAGTGAGTGTAAAAAGGCTTTATATCCGATAAAGGCAAATGGAGGTACTTTACAGGATTATATAAGGGCATGCCAAGGCATTGGGTCTAATACACATAACATGACCCTTCCTGCAGCTGCTAGAAAGGGACATAGCCCTATGATTAATAATTTAAATTGCTTTAAATGTGGGAAACCAGGCCATATGAAAAGGGATTGCAGAGCCAAAACTGGTGTGAGAGCTTCATCTAGCGGCAATAATAGATCAATACCAACTCGTGTATGTCCTATATGCCAGAAGGGGATACACTGGGCCAAGGAATGCCGTTCTAGATATCATAAAAATGGCAGTCTCATTAATAAGTTGGGAAACTTCCAAGCAGGCCTCGCTCAAGGCCCTCAGACAAACAATATGAGCACATTTCCCAACCTAGCTCAAATCTACCCAGTCAACAAAGGAGCAGCTCACTCCGGCCTATAACAGAACTTAAGGCAGTTACCAAAGGCAGTGCAGCTGTTGATCTTCCCTCAGCTGAAACTAAGTATATTATGCCTTCACTGGGTATACAAAAAATAAGGACAGGAATTAAAGGGCCTATCCCAAAAAACAATGTAGGTTTCATTATTGGCCGTAGCAGTCTTACAACCCAAGGTGTTTTAGTGCAAACCGGGATCATTGACTCCAATTTTGTTGAAGAAATTTGTTTATTAGTACAAACTTTAATTCCCTATCAAATTGAATCAGGAGATAGCATAGCTCAACTTCTTTTGTTACCATATCGTAAACCTCTTATAAAACGTGCAGAGGAATTTGATTCCACTGGGTGTAAAGTTTATTGGCAAACAGTAATTGGAGATGAAAGGCCTGAAATTACCATAAAAATAAATGGAAAGATATTTTTAGGATTAGTGGATACTGGGGCTGATGTCTCTATCATTGCTAAACAATATTGGCCACAAGCTTGGACTTTGCAAAAGGTGCCTTCAGTTTTCACTGGCATTGGCACAATGGCAGATGTTTACCAGAGTACTCAGATATTTAAGGTAGAAGGTCCGGAAGGACAAGAGGCTGCTCTGCAACATTATGTTGTGGATGTAGGACTTAATTTATGGGGAAGAGATTTATTATACCAATGGGAAGCTTATTTGAATATTCCTCACGTTTCTGATACAGCTAAACATCTTATTACTTTGGCTCTTAAGCCTCTTCAAACAGAATCTAGTAAGCCCTCTAAAAATGCAGAGGCAGAGGATTCTGTCTCTGATCAGCTTGAGGCCAATTTACATCTGTATAACTCTGAATGTTCTTAAAGTGACCATCCAGGGCCTCCTACAGAGGCTTGTGTCGAATATTAAATTGATGAATAAAAATTATTAAAAGAGCTCTATTCGAATGGCCAACATTAAATAAGCACTTATATTAATAAATAAATACTAGTATTAATTTAAAATAATAAAAATAGTTATAAACAAACTAAATCATTATTCTAACAAGTTTGTTTAATGTTGATGGTAATTGCATGTTGTCAGAAGTTTGCTTGAAAACAGTTTCCAAAATCATTGTGGTAACTTAATTATGGAAGGTATATAGAATGTGATTTTATTATTAAAGAAAAAAAAGTAATTTTATCCTAAGTTAAAATGACTAGTTATTAAAACAAAGTTAAAGTTTTATTCTCTCTCAAGGTTTGTCAAGTCATTAATCTGTTTTAATAAAAGTTTACACAGAGTTTTTCTATGCAAAAAAGAAAGTGTTTTATCAAAGTAGCTTCTTTTACTTTAACCTTAACATTTCCTTAAAGAAACAAGTTTTATCACTTTTAAAAGAACATAATGTTTAAACCTGCTTTCTCAAAAAAGCTTTTTATTTCAAACTGTTACAAATAATTTGGTCTGTCACCTAGAAAAAGATAAAATACTAAAAATAGTTAAGTTCATGTGATATATTATAAGTTGAATGATGTATTTAAAACTGTTTAATTAAAAGAAATTTTCTAATTTTATAACAATTAAAGTTATATGAATAAAAAGTTCATATAAATACTTTAAAGGTGTGTAAAATTGCTGAAAATTTAATAATGTTTTGGTCTAATAGTAAATAAAAGTATACTGTTGTTAATCATAATATTAATTATTTTGAAATATAATAATATATTTTATAAAACTACCTCTCTGCCTAAAAATCAAAAGGCAGATGCTTTAACTTAAGTTTTTCTGACTTACTCCACCTTTGCTAATTAAAAAAAAAAAAGTGAAACTAAAATAGTAAGCACATCAAGGATGCTTTGTAACACATTTCAAAAGATATTGTATTCCTCCCTGGAGGAGTTGGCCACTCTCCCAGGGACTGATGCAATAACCTTAAAATATACTGCCCAAAGAGTGTTGTGTTCCTTCCTGGGGAGGCTGGCCCCTTCCTCAGGAGTTAGCAAAATACTCACAAGTTGGCATCTATAGTATCAAATTAATTAATCCTAAACACAGTCAACCAAAACTCTAGTATCAGTTGCTAATTCAATATTTCCCATCTAAAAATTGAATATTGGTAAGTATCAGTATTAACTTAATCTTTTAATTGATTATGCATATAGGCTTATTAAACTAAATATACATATTAACATTTATCTTGTATCTATCAAAAACTCTAGCCAAATATATCAGTGTATCCCCTGGTTTGGTAAGCATATGAATGTATGTATACATATTATAAAAGGTTGGAATATAACAGTTAAACCCCTGTTTTTAAAAAATAAAATTAATGTTACAAAAACAAAAAGGGGGGAGATGCAAGAGAATCTGCTAAAGACAAACTATCTGAAGCATTGCTTACCTTAAATTTTCTTAATACACAACAAATTTCTAATACCACAGCAGCAGAAAGACATTGGGAGGTTAATAAAAATAAAAATGAAAAATGTGGACAACCAATATATTGGAAAAATGAAACAACCAATAAAAGGAAAAAAGGAGAGGTAAAATTTTGGGGCTGAGATTTTGCTCTTATCATTACAGAAACAGGAGAACAGCAGTGGATCCCCTCTAGAAGAATCAAGCCTAGAGTTGAAGATGCCTATGGACATGGTGGTTTCACATTGGATTAATTATAGGTAAAGTATTAGGTCAAGGTAAGATATCACATCATAATTACACTTACTGGGCATACATAACCAACCCACCTCTTCTAGAGCTATTAACTTGGAACGATGAGCAATCTCACCATTTTCCAGGACTTATAGATATACGACTATCCTTAAAGTCAAAAGAAGAAGGGTAATTTATAGAAAATTTAATTTTACCTTTTATAGACTGCACTCTTTGTATGGGATATGGTTCTGTATGCATGCAACCTAAAAATCGCAGTGTAGTTTTAACAAGGAAAAATCAAACTCAAATTTATGTTCTCATTTTCCCTTCTTTACCATATAAACCAGAAAATATGGTCAATCTTACATGTCCCTCTCACAACAGACTACTTAATGACAAATGGCATATTTGTCATGGGCTTACAGAGGCTGTGTTGTTTAATGATTCCTATGGAATTGTAAAGGATCGGGCCTTTATAGGGATACCGAAACCTATTAAAAACACAACCATATCTTGGTTCATTAATAATTCAACCATAATTACTAATGACACTAATCCTTATTTCTGGAATTTTGGTAATACAGCATTTACTAACAGCTCAATAAATTGGAAAAATCAGGGAAGATATATCCCACAACCATGGGACACTAAACTTAACAAAACTCAAAGTTATTTGTGAAAATTATTTTTGGGAACTGGTCCAATTTTTGAATGGCAAGGCACTGAAACTAATATTACTATTTTAAAAAGAAAATCAACTCAATTTCTTACACTATGTGTATGAGATCCTACAGTTTTTATCATTGGAAAAGTAACTTTTGGTGAAAGGAACATTAGTTGCTCCAATTGCTCTTTATTTACATGTCTTAGGAATTCATATTTGTGGGAAGATCAAACTCTTTTTATAGCAAGAAGAAGAAAAGGACTATGGTTACCAGTTCAGATGACCAGACATTGGCAGCAGTCTCCAGAATCCCAATTGCTGTGGTATTTCCTCGATCATTATTTAAAAGGAACTAAAAGACTGATTGGACTTTTAATAACAGGGATTTTGGGACTGATTGGCATCATACCCGCTGCAGCCGTCACTGGCACAGCCCTGCATCAAGGAGTTCAAACTCAACAAAAAATTAAGGACTGGCATAAAAATGGTCTGAAAATTTCCATTTCACTGGTGGAAACAAAAAACAGTTCAAATAACATTTTGGATTGGATTAGGAATTATTGTTATATGCATTTTAATCGTTTGTATTGTCAAGGGTAGAGTAATGACATATTCATAGAAAAAATGAAGAATTAGATCAGATAAATGCATTTATGTTAAGAAACTTGGCCATAAAAAATTAATTTTGCATTATTTAGTAGAAAAATTCTACTGATAGCTCCTTAATCTTAATACTATTATCTACACTAAAATATTCACTTAAGGAACCTGAAGAAGTATAAATATTAATGAAATTGCCTTCCATGTAAGAGCTCAAAGGCCTGACTGGTGGCCAATGATGGGTAAGATTCTCAGAGGAGGACAACCTAAGACAGGCACAGTCACAAGAGCCTATGGAAGAAGACAAGTGTGACAGGAGGTCACCTTGTATCAGCATATATAAGGGTTCTTATAGTCTTCACTGAAAAAATTTAATTAATAAAAAAGGGGGAAATGATGGAGTTTCAATCAAAGGCCATGACTACTAACAGTAAGCAGATCACATTGGAATGTAGGAAACACCCTGGAATGTAGGAGATAAGAGCCTAATCTCAAGATAACGAGATAGGGTCTTATAGTAGCTGGGTGGGGAAACATCCTGAGCTTCTATTGAGTACTTTGTATGATAGATAAGATTTACAACATCTGCTACATGCAGGAATGTAAACCGTTCAAGACTTGCTGGGTTTTAGTAAAATGTAAAGTGTCACATATCTATTGCCTTTGGATATGTGCATATGTATTTTGATTGGTCAAAAACCAAATAAAAGCCACACTCTACGGTGTGGCTGGGCTCTTCTCACCATTTCAGATGGAGAGACCCCTGATCCCAGTTTTTTCTTCTCTTTGTCTTATTCTTTCTCATCCACGGCACAGTTTTCACGGACCCAGTTCCTGACTGGCAGCACATGTTAAGCACAATTGAAAATATATTAATGTGATATAAACAGTAAAGCAAAACATATTAAGCCCATGCATACAATTATAGCTAGGACCACAAACTCAGAAAACCAAACATCTGAAGATGAGATCCTCAAAATTTAACGTACATCACGGAAATATTGACATTTGACCCTGTGAAGGGAAGTCTGAATATGGTGCCTGTGTGGATGGCAGAACTGACCAACCCACTTGCCCAGGAGCCACAAGCTGCTTGTGTGCACAGACGTGGGGTGATGGTGAGTCCATAGTGCAGAGGGTGGCAAATAGTAACATAGCGATCAAAGACATCACCACAAGGAAGGCCAAGTCTGTGGTTCCAAAGAGGATAAACAGGAAAATTTGAGTAGCACATGATGTGATAGAAATTGATTTATTACCTGACAGAGAATTCACAGTAACTCTGGGAACAGTAACAGACATGGAGCAAAAAATCTATCAAAGATAAATTGCCTATAAAGAAATACATTGCAGAGTGTAGACATGGGCTGACCACTAAGACAGTAATAATTAGAAGATTCCCAGTTAATGCTCCCAGATAAACCTCTAAGAACAGCAGAACTCACACAACTTGCAGCTCCCGGGAGCTTGAGATATCCATGAGAGCTAATTGTGTGATGATGGTGAGGTTGCTCATATCTACGTACATGCTTCAGTTTCCCTGGGTGTGAAAGCATAAAATTTTAAGACAAAGCAAAAACAACATAAAGAAAATCCATAATATCAGCAAATAATATGCAAATTTTCACATCAAGGAAAGGCATTTTGGAATTCAAGATAGGAAATCAACAAATGACAGTCTTTAAAAAAATCAATCAATGTACGTATTTCCATTTTCATCTTGGGCCCATATTCTTCAGCATTCACAGGATAAAATAATCTAGGCAAATAAATGTGTTTAATGTGAGATCAAGGTCCAGCAACTTTTCAATCATTCAGCCACATTTCCAATATTTATTTAAATACATTTTAAAATTCTGCCTGAACACATGCAGTATTTTCTCATTTTCTATAATATCAAAAGTTAAGTCAGACATGTTCTCTAAGAAAGCTTCTATACCTGCCAATGTGTTTGAACACTGCACAGCAGATAATGATTCTCTTCATGTACCAGGGAATTAGGATGACTTCTGATAACTTCCCATCTACGGTAGAAAGACCTAGAAAAAATTTCTGTAATAAAGTTAATGAATTTTTCCAAGGGTCTTCTGAGAATGGTTTCATTCAAAATGAGCCCACATATAATTCCTCAACTTTCTTTAATTTTACTTGCTTAATAAGAAGTGCAGCTGAGTCCTTTCTTTCCTCCTCTTAACAATTTCCATATCAATTATATTTGATTAAGCATCTAATAATTCCATTTTCTTCATGGCAGTGTGAATCCAAAGTTCCTTTGCTGTCATTCTAGTTAACCTTCTCTCCTGCACACAGTATCAAAGAAAAGCAGTCCACCTGTCATTATTCCTCCACAAAGCATCCTGTCACCATCAGGAATGAATTCCAATATTTAATGAAGTGTTACCATACCATCCGGTTTTCTTAAATATATACTTTTCTAGGTTGCAGTAATCTCTTCATTCATAAATAATTGTGCTAACTTTAACCTACTTAATTGTGCTTTCCTGAAGCATTTAAAAGCTTAAAGATATCTCATTTCATATTATTATTTTAAAGATAAAACTAGGTATTACAAAGTGGATTTTTAGCATTATTTAATTTTCATTTGTGGAAAACCTAGAATTAAAGACTATAAGTATAAAAATATAGAATTTCTATTTTATTACTGTTTTTTTTATATAAAATCCCTTTGTCTCTACAAAGATATTTAGAATTTTAACAACAATTTTAATAAATAATAATAATGTTGACTTGCATACGTTGGTTATATCCAGGTGAATTTCTATTATATTGTAAAATATTTTGTCCAAATTGATTTCTATAACATCCTTCCTATTATATGTGTTTTCTTATAATATCCTCATTTTTCATTACATTAGGCAGATAATTTTATTAAGTAGCAAAATTTTACTCAATGATTAACTTGATAAAATTCACCAGTGGTTCATATTACTGAATTGACCCACACTTACAACTGCTGTGTTTGTTTTCTTAATATTTACTTAATCAGAATCATTCATTAACACTTGATCATTAAAGTATCCTTCCTAACTTCCATCTCTTCATATTGCAGCTTCCTCTTCAGTCTAGAAATTCTCAGGTTTCACTATATTAAATTTACTATCCATCTTCTTCAAAATGTATCATGATGGTTAAATGAATACATTTGGCCACAAGAGAGAGTTCAGGGTTTCCCCCCTATTTTTTCTAAAACCTCTTGGATATTTAAAAAGTATACACTTCACAATTTTAAAATGTGGACAACAACATACAGAGGAGGTTGCTTACTCCCTGTCTATTGTTAAAAAGTGATAAACATTATCATATTAAATTGATCAGCATACAGCAATGCTGTCTTATAAAATCAAGGAAATAAATAGCAGAAATTGTTCACTGTAAAAATTACATTTGTAATCTTTACATTTATTGGATGTTCTAGTAACTATTCTTATTTATATTGATAGATTTCCAAGAAATTCTGTCATAACTTTTGTTTGCCTATAAATTTCTTAGCTCTTATTTAGAATCTAGCTCTAAAAATAACTTATTCTTTTTGCTTCCAATACTTCAATTTCAGGGAATTTTGGTATCAATATATTTATAGTCTTTTCAGGCAAACTGTGTTTTCACAGACAGATCTTCAGGTACCATTTTAAAACATGAATAACATTTAAGTCAGAAAAAATCCAGCCTGCCTTATAAGCAAAAATATGTCATAGGAGGAAGTTATAATTAAGTGTGCAAATGATCTTGAGACATATCAGTGCTGTTTCAGAGAATTATTCATTGGTAATATCAAAGAAATGAATCAAATATAATATACAAATATACCTGAAAGGTGAGATGAGTGATGTTTCCTAACATGAATATATCTTGAACTATTTAAACGATCAACAAAATTCATGATCCTGCCACTTCCTTCACCAATAAAATTCATGGAGTCCCTTCTGAATTACACTTTTAATAATCATTCTACTTCTGAATTCTTTATAAACATGTTTTTCATTAGAATAGATATGTATGGGGTATACCTCTCACGAGCCCTCATTAAGTGTCAATGTCAACCTCAAGAGGCCAGCTTTCCTGTAACTGCTGCTTGGTAAGGATCCTTCCCTATACACTTGAGATTAATTAAATTTGTAGTGGCATTTCTTTCAAAAAAAATTGTAATGTTTTTGTTAAACTTAACAATAGAAATATTCAATAATGTTTTCCAATTCACAAGAGATTCAATAATTTTTAAATTTTGTATCAGATTGTACAAGTAATTTATTTACATACAGAAAATCCATAAAATTGTGTTACCCCTAATAAAATGCATTTGCTGAGGAATTTGGACTAAAATTATGGCATTGAGGAAATTCATATGCAGTTTAAAATTAGCTAAAAAATTAAAAACCAATAATTGAACAGTAGCTACTGAACTAAAAATAAATGAATAAGTAAAGGCAAATTTTTTTAAAAAAACAGGTTTAGCACAGAGTGAGAGTTAATCACTGAAACTGGATTGAATAGCCCCTCGCACACTGGGTTTGAGCAATAAAGTTAGGTTTCATTTAAACTATCAATTTTACCCCTCAAAAGACATTTTTAGTAAAGGAGACAATTGAGAGTTTTTCCAAAATTTTCATTAATTACTGCAAATCTGGAAAGAAGCATAATTTGAGAGAAGCTAAGAAGCTCCAAGGAAATCTTGGAAAGTTTTGGGAAACTTTCATTCTTATGTGGAGGTCACTAGTTCTCTAAAATACGCACTCATGTGAAATTCAATTTTTTACATTAGTAAATATATTTTTTAAGAATTTTACTATTATTTTTTATTTTTTTTTCTTTATTAGAGAAGTGTGTTTATGAACATTCATGCATAAAATACAGGATCCCTATATACCACCCTAATATTAATGCCTTACATTGGAATAGAAATTTGTTACAATTGATGATAGTACATTGTTATAATTGTAGTTTTAACTGTAGTCCATGGTTTAATTTAGAGTTCACTGTTTGATGTAGTTCCATGGATTTTTAAACATTTTTATTCTGTTACCATACATACAGTCTAACATTTCCTCCTTTAATCAAATGTAGATATATATTTCAGTGCTAGTAAGTTACTTTCACAATGTTGTGAAACAAAACATTTCCCATCATTCCAGGTAACTACCTTGTACATTTTAAGCCTTAATGTCACCGTCTTTGTCCCCACCTCGTCACCTAATAACCTATGTACTAGATTCTGTCTCTATGAGATTGTTTATTCTAGTTGTTCAAATCAGTGAGATCTCACAATATTTACCCTTTTGTATTTGGCTTATTTCATTCACCATGATGTCTTCCACGATCATCCCTGTTGTCAGGTGTATCAGGGGTTCATTGTTTCTTACAGGTGAATAATAGTCCATTGTATGTATATGCCATATTTTCTTTACTCATTAATCAATTGATGGACACTTGGGTTGTTAATCTTTTGGAAATTATGAATAATGCTGCTATGAACATGAGGTTGGAAATATTTGTTCTAGTGCCTGCTTTCAATTATTTGGGGTATATAAGAAGTAGTAGGATTGCCAGGTCATACAGTAATTCTATACTTAGCTTTCTGAGGAACTGCCTAATTGCGTTCCACAGCAGCGGCACCATTTTACACCCCCACCGATCATAATTGAGTATTTATATTTCTCTACCACTTGTTATTTTCTAGTTTGTTTGGGTTTTTTTAATGGTAGATGTTCTAATGGATCTGAAATGGTATCTCATTCTGGTTTTAATTTGTATTTACCTAATGGCTAATGATGTTGTGCATGTCTTCATGTGCTTTCTGGCCATTTATATATTTTCTTTAGAGAGATGTTTGCTCAAAGTTGTTGCCCATTTTTGATTGGGCTTTTTCTCTTTTTGTTAGGTTATAGGATCTCTTTATAGATTCTGGTTATTAATCTTTATCAGATATGTGGTTTCCAAATATTTTTTCTCATTGTGTAGGTTGTCATTTTATTTTCAAGATAAAGTCATTTGAGGCAGAAATTTTTAAAATTTTGATAAGATCCCATTTATCTTTTTTTTTTTTCTTTTGTTCCTTGTGCTTTAGATATAAAACCAAAGAAACCATTGCCTAACCAATATCTTGGAGATGCTTCCTTACATTTTCTTCTCAGAGCAGTTTCATAGTTTGGCTCTTCTATTTAGGTTTTTTATCCATTTTGACTTGATATTCTTATAAAGTTTGAGATAAGGATATTTTTTTTTTCTGTAAATGGAGATGCCATTTTCCTGGAACTATTTGTTGAAGAAACATTTCTATATGAATTGAGCAGTCTTTGTCCCTTGTCAAAAATCAGTTGGCCATAAAAGTGAGGTTGTATTTCTAAGGTCTCAAACTACCCTACTATTAGCACCATGTATTGTACAATTGTTGCAGTTCATGAGAGAATGGTCCCATATTTGTACAGTTAACCACAGTTCGTCATCCACCATGGATGCTATGCTATGGCATCTGTGCTATGCAGGCCCATGCTTTGAATAATCCAACCAAAGTGGACACTCAGTTGCTCAGTTTCTTCATAGAGTTGTGCTGTCATTTATAGAACACTCATCAGTCCAAAAAGAAAAATCCCATACTCTGTATACTCCCCTATTGTTAACCCTTGGCATTGATAAAGTACCTTCTATGCTACTGATGCAAGTATATTAAAATATTACCACTAACTATAGTCCATAAATTGCATTAGTTGCATTTTCTAATGTATCATCATATTCCTAACACCTTGTAATACAGACAAACATTTATTCTGCTTCATAAAAGATCATTTCTGTATATGTACTATAACCACAATCCTTATCTACCACTGAGTTCACTATGTTATAAGGACCTAGTTTATCTCTAACTTTCTTTCAATTGACATTTATGTCCCAAGCCTACCCTATCAACCAAAAATTTATAAATAAGCAATGATAGTTATACTCACTATAATGTCCTACCATCTATTCTATATATTTGCACACCTTTAAAGCCAACCTTATTAAATGTTGTGCATATGTTAAGCATCAACTTCCCCTTCACAACCCTCATTCTATCTCCTAGTAAACTATGCTCTAGATTTTAACTCCATGAGTTTATTAATTGCATTCATTTTATATTAGTGGTACCATACAATATTTCTCCTTTGGTGTCTGGTTTATTTCACTCAACACAAAATCTCCAAGGTTCATTCCTGCTGTTATATACTTAACCAATTCATTTATTCTTAAAGCTGAATAGTATTCCATCATATGTATATCCCACAGTTTTAATCCATTTAACAGTTAATGGACACAGGTTGTCTCCATTTTTTAGCTGGTGTGAATAATTCTACTATGAACATTAGTGCAGAAATATGAGTTTTCATCCTTGTTTTTAGTTCATCTGAATATATTTCTAGCAGCAGGATTGCCAGATCATAAGCCAGGTTTATAGATAGCCTCCTGAGTAGGTGTCAAACTGTCTACCACATTCTACATTCTGACCAAAAGTGAAGGAGTGTCCCCTTTCTGCAAATCTTCTCCAGTACCTGTAGTTTTCTGAGTTTTAAAATAATGGCCATTCAACAAGATGTGAAATATCTCATTGTAATTTTGATCCACATTTTCCAAATAGCTATGATGTTGAACATTTATTCATGTGCTTTTTGTTCATTTATATTTCCTCTTTGGAAAAATGTCTATGCAAATCTTTTGACATTTTTAAATTGGGTTGCTTTTCCTTTTATTATTGCATTGTATGGTCTCTTTATATAGCACGGGTAATAAACCCTTGTCAGATATATGGCTTCTAAATATTTTCTCCCATTTTTACCTTCTTGAGAAAGTCTTTTGAAGCTCAAAAGGTTTAATTTTGAGGATGTTCCATTTATCTATTTTTCTTCTTTCAGTGATCATGTTTTGTGTGTATGGTTTACCTGAGCTAGAAGAAATAGAAGACTTCAACAAACCTATCACGAGTAAGGAGATTAAAATAGTCATCAAAACCTAGCCAAGGTGAAAATCCAGGACCAGGTGACTTCCCAAGTGAATTTTACCAATCATTCAAAATAGATCTATTACCAATCTTGCTCAAAATCTTCCAAAAAATAGAATAGGCAGAAATATTGCTAAACTCATTCTGTGCATCCAACATCAGCCTAATACAAAAGCCCAATAAAGATAAAATGAAAAAAGAAAATTATAGACAAATTTCTCTAATGAATATAGATGCAAAAACTCCTCAACCAAATACTTGCTAATCAATTCCAAAAGCACATTAAAAGAATTATACATCATGATCAAGTGGCTTATATTGAAAGTATGCAAGGAAATCATTGTAATACATCACATTACTAAATTGAGGAATAAAAATGACATGATCATATTGATTGCTGTGCAGAAGGCCTTTGACAAAATCCAACATCCTTTCTTGATAAAAACACCCCAAAATTTAGGAATGGATGGATATTTTCTCAACATGATATAGTGCATATATGAAAATTCCACAGCTAACATTTTACTCAATGCAGAAAGACAGAAAATATTCCTGCTATCAGAAACAAAACAAGGATGTCCTCTCTCACAACTGTTATTTGATATGGTGCTAGAAGTTCTAGATAGAGCAAGTAGGCAAGAAAGAGAATGAAAGTCATCCAAATAGGAAAGGAAGAAGTAAAATTTTCACTATTGGATGATGACACAGTCCTATATCTAGAAAATCATGAAAAGTCCTCAACAAAGTTACTAGAATTAATAGACAAGTTCAACAAAATTTCAGCATACAAGATTAATATGCAAAAATCAGTTTCACTTCTATACACTACTAATGAGAAATCTGAAGATGGAGTCAGTAAAAAAATCCCATTTAAATAAAAACTAAAATAATATAATGATTAGGAATAAACTTAATGAAGGACCGAAAAGACTTGTATTCAGAAAACTATGAAACATTGCTTAAATAAACCAAAGAAGACCAAAATAAATGGTAGGATATTCCATGAATGTGGATTGGAGGCTAAATATCATAAAAATGTCAATTCTACCCAAATTTACCTACACATTCTGCACAATCCCATTATAACATCCAACAGACTTTTTTTTTTTTTTTACAGAATTGGAAAGTCCACTTATCAAAGTTATTTGGAAAGGTAATAGGTCCTGAATACCAAAAATCTCTTTGAAAAGAAGAATAAAGTTCAAGGACTCTCATTTCCTGAATTTAAAGCATATTACTTAGCTACAGTGATAAACACTATGGTGCTGGCATAAAGATAGATATATCAGACACAAGCAAGATGGTATGAGTTTAAGTGTGTGCTTACCATCTCTCTCACAAAAAAATGATTGAGTAGGGACAAGATCCTGCCTGAGCGAGCTGTTCTGGGAGCTCACAGAGCTCCTTTTCGTCATCAATCTGGAGGGAACTGGAAAAAGAGAGAAAATGCTCAAGATAAAACCACGAGTTTTTAGTCCCATGGCTAGAAACCACAGACAGCTTAGCCCCACCCTCAAGGCAAAAAGCAATGATCACCCAGTAGGAGGAGCATTCTCTGAGAGTGGGAGGGTGCTGGAAAAGGGCAGATAGGGGTTTCATTTCTGTGGGTTTGTTTGCCTGGTTTCCCTTTGAGCTTTGGGGAGCATACCCGCTGGCTAGAGGTGGCACCAGGCAGAGGAGAGAGGTGAATCTAATGACGAAGTCTGATTTACCTAACCATCCTGGGATAGAGAAGCTTGGCCTATGAGAGGGTGAGCCAGGCAATTGACTAATCCCTGCTTAAAACTATCAAAATTTCAACTTCCCCAATGGAGGAGGGAAGTAGGAAATGATAATAAACTTCAAAGAACTTACTTAGGGACCCCTGGGAGGAGGGGGTAGTCTAGAAGAGGGAGTCTAGAGTCATTTCCATGCAGTGAATTCAGTCACCAGGGTCCCATTTGAATTTCAAAAGGGAACTCTTCCTGACTGGGAGAGGGGAGGGGTATCTGCTCACACAGCATGTTGAGTCCTGCTGCCCTGGGAGAGTCAAACCTGCCCAAGTGAGAGTGACAGAATAGCTTTCTGAAGAGCTAACGGACCCAATGAGAAAGTTTAGCTCATTGGATGAGTTCAATTTTCAGCTCTTAGAGTAGTGAACTCCTGGGATATCAGACAAAGAGTTGAAACTTAAGGACAGGGAAAACATAAACATTATTTTTGTATTACCATCTTTTGGGCCCCATATATTTCCTAAAAAGAAAGGTTATATTTTAAAAGAAATTAACTTAGTTTATTTGCTGAAACCCACTTCAAAATCTAGAGAGAGAAGACTGCAGGGTAACTGATGAACACCAGCAGCCTGAGAAACTCCACAGTGACCTGAGAAAGAATGCTGTTTTTCCTTAGTTTTGGGTTGACTGCTTGCTTGTGCATTTGTTTGTTTATTTTGGTTTCCTTGGTTTTTTTTTTTCCTAATTTCTCCCAACCTTTTTTTAAAAATTGGATGCTGCTGGCATGTTTCTTCTTTGCTGTGCTTCGTCTTCCTAGATTTCCCACTTTCTGTGTATACTGATTTTGTCTACCAGTGCTATCTCTTTTCCTTCCTTCATCTTTCTATCCCTCACTTTCTGTTGTTGTTCTTGCTTTACACAATTATTTAGTCCTCAAATTTCTGGTTTTATTTCTATCTTGTCTATTCTGTTTTCTTTCCTTTATTAACATTTTTTCTTTTTTTCCTTTCTTCTTTCCCTCTCTGTTCATCATTCTGGCCTTTTAATTCATTCTATATATTTTTTTCTATATGGTTTCCCATTTCATTGTAGGTACTCCATTTTTTTATTCCTATTACTCTACACTGCTTACATGAGTTAAATATTCATTTTACTAGGACTTATACCATCCATCTTCTAACTCTTACTATTTTTATTACTATTATGCTTTTTCTTTTTTATCTTTTTTTTCTCTTCTGCTTTCTATGGCCCTAATATTTTTCCCTAAAAGGAACATAGAAAACAGCAAGGAAATGGAACAAGAAGAACAAGGTGTCAAAGAGAAACTTAACACACACACACAAAAACAGCAGCTGAATAAAACTCTAGAGTAGAGAGAGAAGTTAATCAACTAAATAAACCCACTAAGATAAAAAGATGACCAGACAGCAACAAAAAGTTACAAACCATAATGCAAAACAGGAAGACATGGCCCAGTCCAATGAACAAAAGAAAAACCAGGAAGAGGTGCATAACATTGAACAACTAAGCAATGCTGTCCAAACAAATATCATGGATCAACTTAACGAAGAGAAGGAAGAGATTAAGGATATTAAAAAGACACTCAGAATATACCAAAGACATTGTAAACATACATAGAAAGATAATGGATATGATGGTGATAGATGGCACAGTCCAAGAAATAAACAACTAGAAGCACATAATAGCAGATTTGAACATGCAGAGGAAAGAATTAGTGATGTGGGAGATGGTACATCTGAAATCAAACAGATAGTAGAACACATATATAAAAAGATAGAAAAAAAACCCAGCAGTGACTTAGGGACTTGAATGACAACACGGAATGCACAAAAATATGGATTATAGGCATCCCAGAGGGAGAAGAGAAGGAAAAGGGCACAGAAGGAGTATTGAAGGAAAGAATGGCTGAAAACTTCCCAACCCTATTGAGGGAGATGTATATACATGTCCAGGAAACACAGCACACTCCAAACAGTATAAGTCCCAACAGGCCTTCTCCAGGATGTACATTTGTCAAACTCTTCAATGCTCAAGACAAATAGAAAATACTGAAGTCAGCAAGAGAAAAGAGAACTATCATATCCAAGGGAACCTCAATAAGGTTATGTGCTGATTTCTCATCTGAAACTGTGGAGGCAAGAAGGCAGTCATATGTCATAGTCATGGTAATAAAAGAAAAATTCTTCATGCTAAGAACACTCTATCCAGCCAAGCTGGCATTCATAAATAATGGAGAGTTCAAAATATTCACAGATAAACAGAATTTAAGAGAATATGTAAAAAAAAAAAACATATCCTTCAAGAAATAATAAAGAGAGTGTTGTGGGTTGAAAGGAAAAAAAAGGAGAGAAAGAGCTGGAGGAGAGTGTAAGAACCACTAAAAAGACAAAAATAAAATAAAAACAACATGACGTATGTAAAGTCAAAGAAAATGTGACTAATGTAAATAATTCCTCAAGCGTAATAACACTGAATGTTAATAGAATAAACTCACCAGTCATAAGACACAGATTGGTGGAATGGGTAAGGAAATATGACCCATCTATATGCTGTCTGCAAGAAACCCACCTTAGACCCAAGGATTCAAGAAGGATGAAAGTGAGTGGCTGGAAAAAACTTTTACAAGCAAACAATAACAAAAAAAGGGTGAGAGTAGCTATACTATATCTGAAAAATCAGACTTTAAATGCTAAACTATTGTAAGAGACAAAGATGGACAATATATATTAGTAAAAGTGGTAATTCAAGAAGAAAGAACAATCATAAACATTTATGTACCTACCAGAGTGCCTCAAAATACTTGAGGCAAACAATGGAAAAACTAAGTGGAGAAATAGATGCCTCTAAAATTATACTGGGAGACATTAATACACCATTATCAACATTAGACAGAACATCTCAACAAAGAATCAATAAAGAAAAAAAGTATCTGAATAATACATTAGAGGATCTGGATCTATTAGACATATACAGAACAATACACCAAAATAAAGCAGGATATACATTCTTCTTGAGGACACATGGAGCATTCTCCAATATAAACTACATGCTAGGCCACAGAAAAATTCTCAATGAACTGAGAAAGACTGATATTATACAGAGTAATTTCTCTGACCCCTAATGGAATGAAGCTTGAAATCAGTAATGGCCAGAGAACTGGATTAGGCACAAAGGTATGGAAGTTAAACTATACATTCTTAGACAAACAGTGGGTCATGGAGGAAATTACAATAGAAATCAATAACTACCTAGCAGTGAATGAAACTAACAACACAACATACCAAAACTTATGAGATGCAGCAAAAGCTGTACTGAGAGGTAAATTCATGGCCACAAATGCATATATGAAAAAAGAAGAAAGAGGTAAAATTGAAGATCTAAATGCACACCTGGAAGAATTAGAAAAAGAACAACAAACCAACCCAAAAAGAAGTAGAATGAATGAAATAACAAAGATTAGAGCAGAGCTAAAAGGAATAGAAAATAAGAAAGTACTAGAAAAAAATAGCAAAACCAAACCTGGTTCTTCGAGAAGATCAATATAATTGACAAACGCTTAGCTAGACTAACATAGAGAAAAAGAAGGAAGATGCAAATACACAAAATAAGAAATGAGGAAGGGAATAACACCACTGACGCAACAGAAATAGAGTATCATAAAAGGATACTTTGAAAAATTATATTCCAATAAGATGAATAATTGAGAGGAAATGAACAAATTTCTAGAAACAAACCAGCAGCCTACATTGATGGAAGAAGAAACTGATGATCTCAACAGACCAATCAAAGTAAAGAGATAGAATCGGTCATCAGAAACCTCCCAACTAAGAAAAGCCCAGGACCAGACAGCTTTACAGGTGAATGCTACCAAACATTCCAGAAAGAGCTAATACTAATCTTGCTTAACCTCTTCCAAAATATAGAAGTTGAACAAACAATGTGTAACTCATTCTATGATGCCAACATTACCCTACTACCAAAGCCAAACAAAGAAGCCACAAGAAAGGAAAATTATAGACCAATCTCTCTAATGAATCTAGATGTTAAAATTCTCAACAAAATACTTGCTAATCATATTAAACAACACATCAAATGAATTATACACCATGATCTAGTGGGTTTCATCATGGGTATGCAAGGATGTTTCAACATAAGAAAATCAATGAATGTAATACACCATGTAAACAGATCAAAAGAAAAAATATCTCATGATCATCTCTATAGATGCAGAAAAAGCATTCGACAAAATACAGCACACTTTCCTAATAAAAACAGTGCAAAAGATAGGAATAGAAGTAAACTTTCTGAACATGATAAAAGGCATACAGGAAAAACCCACAGGTTACATCATATACACTGGTGAAATCCTAAAAGCTTTTCCTTTAAGATCAGGAACAAGACAAAGATGCCCACTCCTATTTAACATTGTGTTAGAAGTACTTGCTTGAGCACTGAGGCAAGAAATATCACCACTCCTATTTAACATTGTGTTAGAAGTACTTGCTTGAGCACTGAGGCAAGAAATAGATATAAAAGTCATCCAAATTGGAAAGGAAGAAGTAAAAGTTTCACTATAGACAGACTACATGATCCTTTACATAGAAAGCCCTGAGAAATCTACAACAAATCTTCTAGATCTTATGAATGAGTTCGGTAAAGTCTCAGTGTATAATATCAATGCAAAAAATCAGTAGCGTTTCTGTACACCAATAATGAGAAGGAAATTAAGAAGAAAATACCATTTACAATAGTACTTAAAAAATCAAATACCTAAGAATAAATTTAAGATGTAAATGACTTATACACAATAAAATACACAGCACTGTAAAAGGAAATCAAAGAAGACTTAAATAAATGGAAGAATATTCCTTGTTCATGGATAGGAAGACTGAACTTCATTAAGATGTCTATCCTACCCAGCCTAATATACAGGTTAATGCAATCTCAATTAAAATCAACACAGCTTTTTTTACTGAATTGAAAAAACTATGAAATTAATTTGGAAGGGCAAGAGGTCCTGAATAGCCAAAGACATATAGAAAAAGAAAAATGAAATGGAAAGAATCACACTATCTGACTTTAAAGTATATTACAAAGCTACAGTGGTCAAAACAGCATGGTATTGGTACAAGGATAGAGATTCTGACCAATGGAACCAAATCGAGTGCTCTGATATAGATCCTCACATGTACAGTAATCTGATATTTGACAAGGCCAACAAGCCCACTCAACTGGGAGAGAATGGCCTCCTCAACAAGTGATGCTTGTAGAACTGGACATCCATATCCAAAAGAATGAGAGAGGAACACCATCTCACACCGTTTAAAAGAATCAACTTAAGATGGATCACAGATCTAAATATAAAAGCCAAGACAATAAAGACCTTGGAAGATAATGTAGAGAAGCATCTACAGGACCTTGTAATAGGAAATGAATTCATGAACTTCACACCCAAAGCACAAGCAGTGAAAGAAAAATAGATAAATGGGACCTCTTCAAAATTAAAATCTTTTGCACCTTAAATGAGTTTGTCAAGAATGTGAAGACAGCCTACTCAATGGGAGAAAATATTTGTTAACGATCTGTCTGATAGGAGCTTAATATCTAACATAAATTTAAAAATCCTATATCTCAAAACTTAAAACATAAATTTAAAAATCCTATATCTCAAAACTTAAAAGACAAACAACCCATTTAAAAAATGAGCAAGTGATTTGACCAGACACTTATCCAAAGAAGAAATGCAAATGGGTAAAAAGCACATGAAATGATGCTCAACATCACTAGCTATTAGGGAAATGCAAATAAAAAGTACAACGAGATAACCATCTTACTCACGTTAGACTGGCGGCTATTAAAAAAACACTGGACTAAAAGTGTTGGAGCAGATGTGGAGGAGTGGGAAAACTCATCCACTGCTGGTGGGAATGTAGAATGATCTAGCCATTGTGGAAGACAGTTTGGCAGTTCCTCAAAAAACTAACTGTAGATCTGCCATATGACCCAGCAATTCCACTGCTGGGTATAAACCCAGAAGAACAGAAAGCAAGGATACTATCAGATATATGCACACCAATGTTCATAGCGGCATTATTGACTATTGTCAAAAGTTGGAATCAACCCAAATGCCCATCAACAGATGAGTGGATAAACAAAATGTGGTATATACATACAATGGAATATTACTCAGATGTAAGAAAAAACACAGTACTAACACATGGGATAAAATGGATGAATCTTTAGCACCTTATGTTGAGTGAAGCAAGCCAGGCATTGAAGGGCAAATATTACATAACCTCCCTGATATGAATTAAGCAAATTGAACTGATTCAGAGAGCGAGAGTCTGCAAGATAGGTTTACAGGAAATAGGAAGGGAGAAGAAGGTTGTGAGCTAACACCGATATGGGTGAAATCTACCGTAAGGTGGAAGTGAGTAGTCGTGCAGTGAAGAGATATGACAAGGGTGTAGGGAAGCTATTGGGTTGGATGGTGCAAGCTTGGCAATTGGGTAGGGTGGGTAGGATGGTTTGGATGATCCAAGGAACTTGGAGGTGTGTTGGGGAAGGGAATAGTTGAACACTGTGGATAGGTGTGTACGTGGGTGAAACTACAATGTTGAGAAAACTCTTTTGGCAATATTACAAGGAAGTGTTATGGTTTAGGGTTTTGAATGGGGGGACATTTGGGACAGGAGCACCTGGGACAGTCTTCTAGAGAATGTGCTAGTGATCATTTTGTCATAATGTGCAGTATCAGTGGGGGGAAACCCACATAATGAGCGGCAAGTAGTTGGACTCCCATGCTGGAGAGGCCTGAGATGTTCTCAGACAGAGGAGGATGTCTGTCGAGAGCATGGGAAGTTGCTTAAAGGGGAGGACAGACTAATGTGTCCAGCCCTCAGCATTGCTGCAAGTAACTATGAATTGTGTCCTTCAAGAAGTGAAGCCTGGTCGTCACCATGGGCCCCCAGGGAAGGGGGAGGCAAGAATAGAAGAGATTGAAGAGAGGTTATTTGGGGGCAATGGAACTATCCTGCATGATCATGCAATGATGGATACAGGCCATGTTAAATCTTATTAAAAAAAATTATAAAATGTATGGTCTAAAATGTAAACGATAATGTAAACCATTGACCATAGTTGGTAGCTATGTTTCAATATTTATATATCAGTTGTAACAAATGTACCATCCACATGTAAAAAGATTATTAACAGAGAAGGGGAAAAGAGGGAGGATGTTGGGTGTATGGGAGTCCCCTATATTCTGTATGTAGCTCTACTGTGACCTAAAATTTCTTTGAAAGCAATATTAAAATAAAGTAAGACATTGGGGAAGAAATGTAAGCAAATGCCACTGTACATACAGGACAACTGATATTACAGTGATGAAAGGCATAATGTCAAAAAATATTTATTTTATTTTTTTTATGTTTTTCATTTTTTATTACCCAAATGTTTTTTTACTTTATTTTAGTTTTAGTTTCTTTAAATTATTATGTATATTAGTTCTTATGTTTAAACCTTTCATAATTATTTCATTTCCCTATTAATCAAATTTGGCAATATTCTTGGCTTCATTTCTGAAGAGGTTTTTGATCACAGAAGGGTGACAAGTATGGCAGAAGAGTATCAATGGGGTGGGGTGTCTGTGATGGGGGATACATGGGAGGAAGTCCACCTGGGCATACATATAAGTTATATAAATATGTTCAAATGTTCGTGGGGCTTAGTCACAGAGAGTAGAGATTCGCAATGCAACTGAAAGAGTATTGAATTCCCATCCTGGGGAGTTCTGCCACATTCTCTAATAGAACAACAATCCCCCAAGTACAGGGGCAATGACTAGTGAAGAAAGATGGTCCATTGATGGACCTTGATATTGACAACTATTAGCCTAGTGTTTCAGAGTGCCTAAGAGTTATCTCCTGAGAGCCTCTTTGTTGCGCAAATGTGGCCTCTCTCTTAGCCAAACTCAGCATATAAATGCATTACCATCCCAGCAAAAAACAAGGCTCCCAAGGATGAGCCTCCCTGGCACCGAGGGATTACTAACAAGCACCAGCAGGTGATACAACTGGAAAAAGACCTTGAATAAAAGGGGGAAAAGGTAAAGATAAATGAGTGTATATGGCTAAGGGTCTTCAAAGTGAGTTGGGAGGGCGTCAGAGAGGTAATGCTTATGCATGTCTCATCAGGATCTCATAGATCCCCAAGGCAGATACTACCCCAAATAGTTGGGATCCTGAGGGCTCTGGAGACACCCAGGTCCTATGGTCATGGCAGATAGCACCGGAGTTTGATGCCTTGCCAGTGACCCTGCTTTGGAGTTTATGGTCGTGAGTGTGACAGAGTTAGACTTAGACATGACTTCTCTACACATGCCTCTCCTGTCCCTTTTAATCGAATCGAAAGTCTTGAATCTTTGAGCTTTTCATGTGCCAGCTGGGCCCTGAATCTCAATGGAGTTGCAATACCTACTCTCTCGTGCATTGGACTCACCCAGGACAACTAACAAATAGATGATGATGGACAACGACCATCCCAAGGACCAAGAGTCAACAACTGCAAGTAAGAGAGCCCCATCCATCTGCCCCATGGGATCAAAGCCTCCTCTCAATTAGAGGTGGAGTGGATATCACCATCCCAGAATCTTCAGGATTGGGGAATGAACTATGGAACATAGTAGATTTACTGGTATTCTACTATAGACTTATTGTGATTCTAACAATATTCAAAATTATATCATTCATGTGGAGGCAGTGGCCACTAGAGGTTCTGAGGGCATGGAGAGGGAAATACAGGTGAAATACGGGGGCACTTTGAGGACTTGGGAATTTTCCTGAATGACATTACAATGATAGATACAGGCCATTACATATCTTGCCATAACCTACAAAATTGTGTGGGAGAGAGTGTAAACTACAATGTAAAGTATAATCCATGCTCAGTGGCAATTCTCTAAAATGTTTTCATCAATTGTAATGAATGTACCACACTAATGATGTTGTTAATGTGAGAAAATGTGGGAGGTGTGGGGAGCAGGGCATATGGTAATTCCCTATATTTTTATGTACCATTTATGTTATCTGAATATCATATATATATATATATATACCATATATATATATATATATATTTAAAAACAGATTTATGGACCAATGGAATAAAACTGAGTTTTCAAAAATAAACTTTCAAATTTATGGGGAAGTGAATTTTGACTAGGATGTCAAGCCCACCCATTTGGGCCTTAACAGTCTCTTCAACAAATGGTGCTGGAGAACTGGATATCCACATCCAAAAGAAAGAAGGGGGACCTGTATCTCACACTTTATACAAACATTAACTCAAGTTGATCAAAGACTTAAATATAAAACCCACATCCATAAAACTCTTAGGAAAAATATAGTGAAAATATAGGGATCTTGTCTTAGGTGGTGTTTTCTTAAAACTTACACCCAAGGCATGAGCAAAATAAGAAAAAATAGATGAATGGGACCTCCGTTTATTTAAACTCTTTTGTGCTTCAAAAGACTGTCAAGAAAATGAAAAGGGAGCCTAGTCAATTAGAGAAAATACTTGGTAACTACAACGCTGATAAGGGCTTGATATCAATGTTATATAAAGAGATCATAAAACCCAATCATAAAAAAGACAAACAATCCAATTAAAAATGGGCAAAAACTTGAATAGACATTTCTCCAAAGAGAAAATACAAATAGCCAAAAACTATATGAAAAAAATATAATACATTGTTAGATATTAGGGAAATACAGATCAAAACTGCACTGATATATAATTTCACACCTATATAATGGTCATTGTTACAAAAATAGAAAACTACAAGTGCTGGAGAGAATGTAGAGAAAGAGGAACACTCATTCACTCTTAGTGGGAATGTAGAATGGTGCAGCATTTGTGGGAGACACTTGGCAGTTCCTCAACAAAGTAAAAATAGAACTGCCTTATGATCCAGTAATCCAGTTACTAGGAATATATTCAGAAGAACTGAATGCAAAGATGCAAACTGACATTTGCACACCGATGTTCATAGTAGTAGTATTCACAATTGCTAAAAGATGTAAACAACTCAAGTGTCCATCAAATGATAAATAGATAAAGAAAATGTGGTATACACATACAATGGAATACTTTTCAGCTGTAAGAAAAATGAAATTAGGATGCATATGACAACATGGATGAACCTCGAGGACATTATGTTGATTGAAATAATTCAGACACAAAAGGACAAATATTGAATGGTCTCACTAATATGAAATAAAATGAAGAATAAGCTCCTGAAGGTAAACTCTAGAGTATAGGTTACTAGGAAATTGAATGTAGGTTTAAAATGGAAGCTGATGCTTAATGTACATAGAATTTTTAATATTTTACTCTAAATGTGTGGAAATGAATAGAGTTGATTGCAATACATTATAGTGAGTATAACTACCACTGCTGATTTACAAATGTGATTGTGGCTGAAAAGGGTAGTCAGTGGAAGTAACATTTCAGTTGAAAGAAAGCTAGTGAATAATACAGGGACTGTATAGCATAGTGATTTCAGTGGTAGATGAAGATTGTGTTTAAAAGTTTAAGAATGTTCTTTTACAAGGTGCTAAGAACATGGTGATATATGGGGAAATTACAACTAATGTAACTTTTTGATGATAGTTAAGAGTAATATTTTTGCAGCAATGGCAAATAAGATATTATATCAATTCTAAGGTACAAGAATATGGGAGTATAAGAGGTTATGGGATTTTTCCTTTTCCAGTAATGAAAACATTCTAAAATTGACTGAGGTGATGATAGCACAACTCTTTGATGAATATGTGAACCACTGAGTGTGCACTTTGAGTGGATTGTATAAAGCATGTGACTGTATAACACAATTAATCCTGTGGTGGAGAATAGATGTTGGTTAACTGAAAAAATATGAGAACATTCTCTCATGAACTATAACAAGTATGTAATACTAATGAAGGTTGTCAATAGCCAGATGGGTTAAGACATTGGTTGTAGTTAGCAGTAATGCTTTGATGATGCTTTTTCATAGTTTATAACAATTGTTTCACAACAATGTTGATAGTGTTGATGGCGGTGTAATGTATAGGAGTCCTATATGATAATATGCATGATTGTTTTGTAAGTTCATAACTTATACTATAAAATTATTGTTTATGGGTGTTCATGTATGAATGATAAACTTCAATTTTAAAAGTTAAAAAATGTAACTTTTAAAGAAAACCAAGAGAAATAAAAAATAAATTTTTAAAAAATGTAACTTTTAAGAACAAAAAAGCCATTCTGAAGCAGAAGTGCAAAATCATGTTTTATACATGGCAGTATACTCTGCATCTTTGGTTTTTAAGGAAAATAAAATGTATATCCAAATGGTAGTGCCATATATTCAATAGGATGTAAAAAATATATCTATATTCACCAATTGTTGGTGAATATGTGAAGAAAAGAATTTAAGGAAATATTGCTTGTGTGTGTTCATAAGTAGGTAACACTTCCTTGGAAAACGATTTGGTATAATATTAGCAAGCTAAACTATTTTAGTTTGCAGTAACCAAAACATCTTATAGTCAGTGCTGAAAGCAACAAACATTTCCCACTTAAGTCACATGTCAGTTTTATGTTGGTTATGAATTTGATACCTATTTTATGTCCAAATTCTCTGCCCACATATGATCCATATTCTATACTTAGGCTTTGGAACAGAGCCTAAGTGGTTAGTGGTTAGTGGTTAGTGGTTAATGGTTCTTATGGAAGAATGAAAAGGTGTTATAAAGAAGTTCTCATATATTCTTACATGTAAACCTACACTCATTAGCTCATTTATTTGATCATATTCTATTGGTTAGAAATGTCACCTGACCCTGTCTGCTGTTAATGAACAATACTCTATTCTTCTCACTTAAAAAGATACAACACACAGGGCCATGACAGAAGAGACAGGAACACTCTGGGTAATAATGCAAGCAAGGCTTTATTTTTAAACTGCATAGCAGTATATTCTTCACCACTGGTATTGACTGTAAATAAAATGTGTAACCTCATGGTAGTGTCACAAAATCAGCAGAATGGAAAAAAAATTATATCCAGATGCATCAACAGCTAGTGTGGTTGTGGAGCCAAGGATATGTGGATATAGTGCTTGTTTGTGTGCATAAGTTGGTACAACTGCTTTAGAAATAGTTTTTATTAGTCATCTAAGATTAGTTTAGTTTGCAGTAAGAATAGACTTTTAGTTGGTACTGAGAGTTAGTACTGATTATTTTCCATTTATGACACGTCTATTTGTGTTGGTGGTTACTTTGCTATATAAGATCCACAATCAAAGAGCAGGCTATTGGGGAACCCAGTATATGGGATGTTCATGGTACTCATGACAGATTTAAGCGAGCCTCTACAGAGGTTCATATGCTAGCTCTTAAATCCATAAATACAACCTTTGCCCACATTTTATTGTTCAAAGGATGTTATGTTGCTCATTCTGCCATTAATAAATGGTAACTCTATTTTCCTATGTTAAAAAGAGTACTGCAGAGAGGACCACCTCAGAAGGGGCATGGGATATTTTGAATAATAGTACAAATGAGACTTTATTAAATTGCAAAAACACTTGCTAAGTCTCTGCATTTCCAGTCAGAATTATAATTACCTGTAAGATAAAAGAAAAGGATATGGAAAAAGAGAGATATATGGTACCTCTAGTATCCTGGAGTGTCTACATTTTATTAAGATTATTTTTATAATTACTCATCAGAATCTCAATGTAGTTTGGAAAATAATTGATTGTTCCTTTCAAATTAAAAGTACAATACCACAATAACCTACTAAATACTAATGAATAAATTTATCATGTTAAAGTTTTGTTCAACAAACTGATCAAACAGCTATTAATATTTATTCACTTCCTTGAGGTTATTTGTTTTAGTTTCCTAGGTTGCTCAAGCAAATACGATGAAATGTGTTGACTTAAATAATATGAATTTATTAGTTTATGTTTTAAGCCTAAAAGCTAGTCATCACCAAGGCGATGGTTTTGCCCTGAAGACCGTGTTGTTCCAGGCTGGTTGCCAGCATTCCTTGGTCCTTTGTCACATGGTGGCACCTGCTGGTCTCTTCCTTCTGTTCTGGGTTTTGTTGATATTTGGCTTCTGGCTGCTCCATCTGTGACTTTTTCTCCCTGTCTGAATTTCATTCTGCTTGTGAAGGACTCCAGGAATAGAATGAAGATCCATCCTGATTGAGGTGGTATACATCTTCACTGAAGTAACCTCATCAGAAAGTCCTACTTACAATGGGTTCACAGCCACAGGACTGGATTAACTTCAAGAGCATGTTTTTCTGGGGTGTACTCAGTTCCAAACAACCACATTACTGTCTAAAGCAAATTATATTTGGTCGTGTATAATGAAATATATGTTGATTCTTTTTTCAACAATATTCCTTCCAAGTAAAATAAAAGCTTCATGAAGTTAAAAAGAAATCAATTATATAAAATTATCATTTTAATTCACTGCTTCAGTTTATACCCAATTTCTAAGGCTACATTATGCAATGCTACAGAATAAAGAGCACAACTACAGATGCCCCTCAATTAAAAACACAAAATATGACAGAGGATGTGTTGGGTGTTTTGATAAATATTTACCTATTAGTTAGTGGTACTTGGGCAAATGGATATTCATATAGGATAAAAATTAATTTCACTCCTACTTCTCACTATATACACATGTTATAGATTAAAGTCATTGGATATAAGTTAAAAGTTATAACGGCTTTAGAGACACAAATGGATAATATCTTCATGACATCAGGCTGTCATTTATTTCTTGCATTTCTCATTCAAGAAATAAAATGCAAGCCACAATAAAAATATTGATGCATTTATTATTATTGTGTTGAGAATTCCTTTTCCTTAAAAGATTTAGAGATACTCAAAGAATTATATAACAAATCAGGGAACTGTATCTGTCAAAAATAATATAGACAGGAATTCCAGAGAAAAACCTAACAGACTAATATGAAACTACATTAAAACTTTCAAAGTTAATACAATTACATAAATACACACATACACTAAGTACATTAAAAATATTTGAAATATCTGGCAATATAAAATATGGGTAAGTTGAGAGAAGAGAAACCTCAAACCCTGCTGATAAGTGTATTAATTGGTACAATCAGTTTAAATTATAGCTTGACATGGTATCAATTGGCTTAGACTGTGTTATACTTGAGTAAACTCACAGTGTTGAGTGCAGAATTACTTGTGTTTTTCACAGCCCTTTACTGGGGAAACCAAAATGATGGAGAACAACCCCTCCCAAATGTCAAATAGAAAACAGATTATGGCAAACCATAATGCAGCTCTTTAATTCACACTATTCCTTCCTTTGTCACTTATATTAAATAAATCTAATACATACTCAAGCATTATATCAATAGGATATTGGAGGATTATCATATTATAGGGAGGAGCACTCAAAGGTTAAGTATAATTAAATATATCTCAAGCATATGCTATTAAAATTAAAAGTTTGCATAATCAAAACACAATGGTCATACATTATGATCAAGAGAAAAGCTTTTGCTATTTTTGGCCACAGAGACAAGGAGTCTTGAATTTATGAAACGTTTAATGTCAGAAGGGTGTTGGCCTTAAGTAATAGGAAATGCTCTTACTGCTAAACGTTATATTTAAACCTTTAAAAATTGCCTCACTGCATTCTCCTTTCCAAGAGTTTCAGTTTAGTTTAATTTCTCCCCTATAGGGGATTAAGTTCATTGTCCTCATGATTCTGGAACAAGGCCATGCCTTTTTGACTGCTCATTGTTTCAGAAGCAGTTCCTGGTTACCTTTTGGCAGTACTGAAGATTTCTGCCCAACCAGGGGACAAAAAGTGACTATACCACCCGAGATGATCTCGTGAGCTGGGTTTTACCAATTCAGTTATTCACAAGAAGACTTTTACTGACTGCTCTGACAAATTTAAACTCTAAATTTGTATAGTATAAACCCTTGTTTACAGCCACATGGGTTGGGGAGATCTTTCTCCTCCGGACATAAAGATTAAATAAACATTAAGACACAAATGTATCATGTTAATATAGGGAAAATTTGGAAAATAAAGACATCAGGGCAAGTTTGAATGCTCTTGGTATAGCAGCAGTAGCACATGCATTCCTGTTTAAATCAAATACCTGATATCCAACCAAGTTTTAGCCATCTCTCTATTCAAGATTTAAAAAGCATGTTTATGTCCCATGTATCCTTAAAATCTTCACTAAACATTTTTCCAAGATAAAAATAATCTATTTTACTGATGAACGCACCATAAAATTGTAGTTAAGAAATTAAAAGTTGGGAGCAGATGTGGCTCAGGCAGTTGAGTGCCTGCCTTCCACATGGGAGGTCCCAGGTTTGGGTCCTCGTGCCTCCTAAAGAAAAAACAGACAGACAATGAGCAGACAATGACCAAAAAAACCAAAACAAAACATAAAACCATAAAACAAAAAACCAGCAGACAATGAGTAAAAACAATGGGCAGACAAAGAACAAAAACAATGGGCAAACAGATAAGGGATCCATCTCAGGGTGGGGAGGGAGAAATTAAAAGTTATGTTCAGCCATGATGACGACAATAAGAAGGTACTCATAAATTGATCTTTATATATTTTGGAAGACAGCATATGAAAATTGATGTGTAATGAACCTTAGATAAGAGAGAAGGATTGAGGCTTTTGGATATCTTAAAATTCAGAAGTGTGGGTCCATTGGCACAGGGAATAAGCATGTAACGCTGAGACCTGCTATGCTGATTTAGACTTTGCTTAGCCGCACCTTATTATCCAGGTAGCTGCCATGCACAGGTTTGAAATATTTGAAGGTGACTCTGTATTGAAATGGAAACTGAGGGAACTGTTGGCCAAATCTTGAGCAGCTTTTGTGGCTTAAAGATTAAGAGAAAAGAGTCCTGCTACATGGCACTGAGGGTACCAAAGCAAACTGGGGTAGCTTTACTCCTACATTTCATTAATAAATATCTCAACAGCCTTTTAGACCCAAGGTTTGGAGATACTTTCAGTTGGGTCATTCACAATTTTAAATGATCTTCTCAAGACTACAAAGCATAGTAAGATTCCAGATTTTTAATAAGAGAAAAGATAAGCATTTTTAAATGACTTTCAGTATACTAAGAAAATAAAGAGGACAGCTGGACATTAAAAAACCTCTAGTGAATACACCCAAAGTGATAAAGGATGATTTTGCATCTGTATTTTGCTATCAGAAAATAAACTACTGTCCTAAGAAGTCTTTAGGGTTTCGGAAAATTTTACATGTGTATGTATGAAAATATTTAAAAATAACATTTTGGATAGTTTAAAAAGTTTTTTTTTTGTTTTTAAGATTTATTTATTTATTTATTTACCCACCCCCCCTTGCTGCTTGTGTTTGCTGTGTCCATTTGCTGTGTGTTTTTTCTGTGTCTGCTTATCTCCCCCTTGCTGTGAGGTCTTGCTGCATCAGCCCACCGCACAGCGCGGGCCGGCCTGCCCTCACAAGGAGGCCCCGGGAAGCGAACCCGGGGCCTCCCATATGGTAAACGGGAGCTCTACCGATTGAGCCACACCCACTTCCCAGTTTTAAAAGTCTTGAAGATCATTTCTCATTACATATTTTTAAATTATAAAATATTTAGAAAATATGCAAGCACTGGATGATTACACAAGTATTGAGATAAAAATGAATTTATCAATTTAAAAATTAAAAGAAAAAAATAGAAATAATTACTCAAGTTAGTAAAACTTAAGTTTCTTGACATAGCCTATCTCATAAAGGCAACATTAGTCAAAAACTCATACTTGGAATTATCAATAATGAGCTTCACCTCCTCTAAATCTGAGGCATTCAGCATGAACATCATCCCCAATTCCTCAAGATTGATGAAGTAACAAATATAAAGGGTGGGTGTATAACCATAGAACAAAATAGTTACTGTTACTGTAGTTATTATCGTGTGGTAACAGAAGAAATTGTACCATTGATATCAAGATACTGGTTACCAGAGGTACTGAGGGGTGGGCGAGGGATGAATAGGTGGAACACAGGACATTTTTAGGGCATTGGGATTCTTCTATATGATATTGCAATGACAAATACATGATACTATACATTTGTAAAAGCCTCTAAAACTAGTACAACACAATGTAAACCATGACGTAAATGATAGTACTTGGCTAGTTGCAATGCTTTAATATTGGTTCATCAATTATAATAAATGCACCACACTAATGTAAGATACTAATAATAGGGGGAAATGTGTGTGGGAGGTATTGGTGGGCATAATTATAAGGGAAACACTTATATGCATTTTTTAATTTAGAAAATTTATTGAAGCGTATCATTCAAACATTAACATACATAAAAATAAGTGTATAGTAAAAATCATGAATTTCAAAAATGAACATGCATATCATCATACAGGGCTCCCATACATCACCCCACTGCCAACATCTTGCATTGTTGTGAAACACTGGTTATGAACTATGAAAAATCATCATCAAAATGTTACTACTAAATATAGCCAATATCTTAGATTTGATGTATTTTCCCCCAACCCACCTGATTATTAACACCCTGTATTAGTACTATAAATTTATTATAGCTCATGAGAGAACATTCTCATATATATTCCGTTAACAGTCTATCTCTCCCCACAGGATTCACCGTGTTATACAGTCTCATGCTTTGTATACTCCATTCAAAGTGTACGCTCAGTGACTATATATTCATCGGAGTTGTGCTGTCATAATAACAGTCTTTTTTATAATGTTTTCATTACCCCAAAAGGAAAAATCTCATAACCCCTATTTGTACTTATTTTGGTCCCTTAGAGTTCTTTACCATTGTTGTAAAAATATTATAATATTACTGTTATCATCCATAGGTTACATTAGTTGTAATTTTCCTGTGTACCACTATATTTTTAACACTTTGTAAAAGAACAGTCTTATACTATTAACCACAATCTTCATCCACCACTGAAATCACTCTTATGTAATCCTTAGATTATTCACTAGTTTCATTTCAGTTGTCATTTATGTCCACAGACATAACACAGCAGTGTTAGTTATACTCATTGTAATGTGTTACAATCAACTCTATTCATTTTCACACTTTTACAATAAACCTTATTATACATTCTACATACATTTAGCATCAGCTCCCATTCTCAACCCCCATTCAATTGACTAGTAACCTATATTATATAGTTTAACTCTGTGAATTTATTCATCATATTTCATTCATATTAGTGATATCCATACAATATCTGTGTTTTTGTGTCTGGCTTATTACACTCAACATAATGTCCTCAAGGTTGATCCACATATGCATCCTAATTTCATTTCTACTTACAGTTGTATAGTATTCCATTGTACATGGTATAGTATTCAACTGTACATGCTATATAAAGAGATCAGACAACTCAGTGATAAAAAGACAAGCATCCCAATTTAAAAAATGGGCAAAAGATTTAAAAGACAATTGTCCAAAGAAGATAAACAAATGGTGAAGAAACACATGAAAAAAGTTCAACATCACTAGCAGTTAGAGTAATGCAAATCAAAACTACAGGTATATCAAACGTGTAAAAAGGCAGGTGATTCAATGGGAGAAAATATTTGGCAATCACATATCTGATACGAGTTTAATATCCATGATATACAAAGATTTCATACAACTAAAAAATAAAAAGACAAACTATGCAATTAAAAAATGGTCAAAACACTTGAAAAGACAATTGTCCAAAGAAGAAATACAGATGGTGAAGAAACACATGAAATAATCTTCAACACCACTAGCAGTTAGAGAAATGCAAATAAAAACTACAATGAGATTATCATTTCAAACTTATTAGACTAGCCACAATTTAAAATCAGGAAATTGTAAATGTTGGAGAGGATGCAGAGAGATAGGAATGTTTATTCACTGTTGGTGGGAATGTAGAATGGTACAGCCACTGTGGAAGACTGTTTGGTAGTTCCTAAGGAAGTTCAATATAGATTTGTCATGTGACCCAGCAATACAATTACTTGGTATATACCCAGAAGAACTGAGAGCAGTGACACAAACAGATATCTGCACACCAGTGTCAATAGAGGCATTATTCAAAGTTGCCCAAAGTTGGAAACAGCCCAGGTGTCCATCAACTGATGAATGGATAAACCAATTGTGGTGTATACACAGGATGGAGTTTTATGCAGTGTTAAGAAGAAAAGAAGTCATGAATCATATGACAACATGGATGAACCTGGAGGACATTATGTTGAATGAAGCAAGCCAGACTCAAAAGGACAAATACTGTATGACTATGCCATTATGAACTAAATATATTATGTAAAATAATGGAATTAATAACTAGAATATAATTCACCCGAAAATAAGAGGAGGGTAAAGAATGGAAAGCTCAGTGTTAATCTCTGCTGAATTGATAAAAAAGCTTGTTTGTAAATCTTTAGAAATGAACAGAAATGGTGTTTGTGCATAGTAGAGCTATTATATGGGTTTGACAGTGGTTGAAAGGAAAAGTCTAAGGTCATGTATATTACTACTAGGAAAGCTAAAAACTGTAACATGGGATTGTATAAGTTAGAAAACCTCATGTAAAACATGAATATGGGTGGCATTGCATTTATAAGACAGTTTTAACAAAATATAAATACCAATATACTAGAGAGAAGGAAACAATAGCAGTGTGTAAGGCAGGGGAAGCATAGAGGGACTGAGAGGTGATGAGTGTTTGTTTGGTTTTTCTTTATCATTATTATTATTGGACTAGAGTGCTCTAAGAATGATTTAAGTGATGGATGCACAAATATGTGATTTAAAAAAGAAGACTTAAACAGACATTTTTACAAAGAAGGTATAAAAATGGCCAAATAGCACATGAAAAAAGGTTCACTGTCACTAGCTGTGAAGGAAATACAGATCCATGCTACAATGAGACCCCATTTCACAACTCATAGAAGAACCATTAAAAACAACAACTCTAAGTGCTTGAGATGATGTGGAGAAATAGGAATACTCCTTCACTGTTGTTGGGAATGTAGAATGGTACAGCCTCTGTGAAACTGCTGTATGATCCAGCACTACAATTCCTAGGAATATAGTCAGATGAGCTGAAAGCAAGGATGCAAACTGACATTTGCAGACTGAAGTTCCAAGCAGCATTATTGACAGTTGCTAAAATATAGAAACAACCCAAGTGCCCATCAACTGATAAATGGATAAAATGTGGTATATCATATACCTTTTAAAAAATATTACATGCTGTATTTTATTCAATTCCATATGACAAATGTAGTAACTTAGACTAACACATCCATTTCAATCAGTAGATGTGTCGAGTCACAAGATTTGATAACAAAAAATATTGGATCTAGGGGACAATTCCCAGCTGGTCAAGGGAGGATCCCAGCCCTGCACCGACAGCAATATAAAAATAGTGTCTCTTCAGCACGAAGATCAGGGGTACCCTGAGCAGAGTGGCTCAGCCTCACAGCACTGCTAGAAGCCATCTTATTTACGGCAATGTACGTTTCTCTTTTTAAAGTTATATACACATCCTTTTCGGAGAAGAGATAACACCACACAGTAACAAAGGCTAACTGTGGCGGCCATCAATGGAGGTGCTTAGTCCTCGTCAAGACCAACTACGAGACAAGGTCCGTGGCTGGTTAAGGAGGGATCAAGGATACCCGACTTACGGAGGAGGACTAGGCACTTCAGGACTTGGAGCCTCTTTCACCCTGTTTACACTCTTAATCATAATAGTGATGTTTTTCTTTGATTGATTAAAAGGCCTTGA
>JAQZBX010013868.1:0-33183 GCA_029593785.1 Cabassous unicinctus | reverse complement strand
TTCTCCTTCGTGTACCTCACTCCCCAGAGTGTAGGTGGATAAGACCATAGGCTTCATTAGATGCCCTTGGTATCACAATGCAGATCTAGCTCTTACTAGCTATTACCTTGAAAAGGTGCTTTCTGGAAGCCTCATCTGTAAAAGTGGGATTACTGACAGTGAGCAAAATAAATAACCCATATGATTATAGCAACTTTTGTACCCACTTATTTTTACCAAATTCTGCTTTATATCATTAAAGTATCTTAGAATTTTTAATGGACTCTAAGCTTGTTGAATGAAGAGAATTGAGACTTGAAACGTTTTGTGTTCCATGGTACCTAAAACAGCACTTGTGGAAATATTTATCAGTTATATTGATTTCTTTGACCATACTTTCTTGGTTCATGTGCATTGGTATAATATGGTAGGGAAATGTTTCCAAAGCATGAGAAGCATGGTGATTTGGAATGGTGCAGGACCCAATCTACAAAAGTTACTCATTTTTATAGTTCCTCTTCAGCACCTCTAATTGTGTCCTGAAGGAAATCTCAGTTTGATCCTAGAGTACATTATCCTAACACATACTAGATCTTCCTTTCAAACAACGGGAGAATGGGCTTCATGCTCAAAGACATCAGCAAGCAGTGTATCTAGCTAGAATGAAGACATGTCTTATATTTATTGTTATGATTTCCTTCTATTTCTGGCAAGATATTCTGGTTTCTATTTATGTAAATTTTTATTTTAAGATAAACATGGGAAAACAGTAAATATGACATGTGAATTACTTATAAGTGTAGGAGATACTGTGGTATATAAACATAGACTTTTAGAAGAAAAATTAACTTTGATTAATATTGCTTAACCTCTTATTTCATAGATGAGGAAGTCAAAGAACAGCAAGGATAAATAACCAGCACAAGTTATGAAACTTGTGCTGGCAGAGATGGGACTAACCCTCTTGACAGTACTAGCTCAAGGCTCTGTCCATTGCCTAAAGCTCCTTTGATAAAGTAAATCAGCTCTCAAATAATCTTTAATGATAGGCCATCTTCTCTAAGCTAACTACTTTCTCCATCCTGAATAATACCAATGTTCATAGATATTAATGTGTATCAATAAAAACTGAAAGCACAAGGTGGTATTTGCAATCGAGAGTCAAGAACTACAACTAAGAGAAACAAGAAAGAGTCACAAAAATGTAATTTCAATATCATGCAATTCATTAGATATATAAAACAAATAAATCTCTAAAAAGGTGATGAAATTCACATCTTCAGTGATACGATAGTGGAGAGGAGTTTCCCTACTCGGGGATGTTTAGAGGGCACCAGGCAGAGGAGACGCAAGCATGGGAAGGACACTTTTTATTGTATATATTTGTACACAGTTTGGTTTTTGGACCTAGTGTAATAACCACTTACAAAAAATAAAATTTCCCTCAAAAATGCCTTGAACATTTGGTATTAAATATCTAAGAAACTCTGAACTAATTTTTTTTTTATTACCTCTTTACAAAAAATTTAAAGAAATCTAGAGGTCATTTTCTGTTAAATCAAGTTTCCACAATCACTTTACTGAATAAAATTACATATGTTTTAGTTAGCAAATGTCCTTTAAAAACTTGCCATTATTTTGAAACTGAGATAATTTTAGAAGCATAACAGAAAAGCATCCAATCTGAAATTGTTAATAACCATGGAATAGGATTTAAATTTTGAATAACATAAAGCAGTTTCTGAACATTGTTAATTCAGTTCCACTGCACGTTTCTGCTAGTTGCAAATAGCTTCAATTTTGCACATAACCGTTGTGTGTACATTTCAAATATGAAAGCTGAAATCCTAGACAGAATGCAAAATACAAAAGAATAGAAAAACATGGTTTTGACTTCTCATGGACTTGGACTTGACTTCTCATCACTATGGTAACCACTAGACATTACTCCTCATGAAAAAAGATGAACAATGATTAATTATTATTTCTAACTTTAACATGACTTCTATATACCTACCTTGTAATTCTAATGTTACCACAGCAGTATCATCTTCTAATCCTTCAATCACCTCACACTTATATTTCCCATAATCCTCCAGGGTAAGGTCTGTGATTACCAGAGAAGCATCGTTGTCACTGCCTCCCTTCAGGAACACTCTACCCTGGTAGCCTCCGTAGGTTTTCTTGTGGTATCCCATGGAAACAAAAACATCCACTTCCTTGAGGTAATCTGAAGTTAGCTTGGTCCACTTAATTCGGATTTTGTGGATTCCTGAGCCAAAGGCTGTAGGGTCTCGATAAAATTTACAAGGCAGTGTAACATTGCCACCTCTGCGTGAGAACACCTTGGCTTGTTCTGCTTCCACAAGTAGACGGGGGCCATTTTCTGCTGTAATTAAAAAGAACAAAAAGAATGTAACCATGGATTATCTTTAGCTTAGTTTTGTAAAATAAAATATTCTACTTATAAAGAACACCTTACAAATAGCTTTGGGTAATTAGAGTCTCTAGGTTGTTGAACAGTAGTCTCCTTTAGCCATACACAAAAGTACCTCTAATACCTATAGGCCGTCTCATCTATAAAGTAGTGATGTCTTTGAAACTATTGAATAAAAGAAGGAAGTACTTTGTAATCCTAAGTAATATTGGATGCAAGACTCCAGAGCCACCTGAAGTTTCATGATTCCATTATAAATTCTATATATTTTTCTAATTTCATTTTTCTTCTACATTTAAGTAAAAAATCAATAAGGTCTATTATTTAGAAACAAGGCCAAAAGAAGTGGAAGAGTTACATGACAATTTCATAAGGATAAACTGAAAAATTCCACGGTGGGTAGATTTATCTATTCTTAGGTGGACTTTCTAATACGATTAGTCTGTATTATTTTCATAGGAAAAGTATAACATGATTCACTTTCACTGTGCTTTTAAGGCCAAAGATCCCAGAACAACCTTATATTTGTGGCTTCTATTCAAATATAAACTGGTGTTACTTTGTAGTGGAGCATTTTGAGCAACGTGTATCTATTTTATTTTCATACAAAGTCTAAACATCAGAAAGGAAGTTTTAATGAATGCTTTCAACAAAATCCAGAAGATCTTGAAATACATTCCTCATATTTTGAATGTTAAAAGTGTATCTGGTGCGAATATTCTCGCTGACCTGATTTTGTGATAATCAGGGTAGGTTAAACATTCGCTATATTAGAAACCATGCATGTGTCCCCAGACCTAGTTTTTCTCCCTAGGTCTGGTTTTTAGAATGCTGGTGATAAATTAATCCTGATTTATTATATGACCATCCTATATGGGAAAAGACTGTAACTTTGGGTATCTTTGGTCAACCTTAAGACATATAGCAGGGGAACAGATGTGGCTTGGGTAGTTGGGTGTCTGTCTCCCATATGGAGGGACATGGGTTCAATCCCTGGGACCTCCCAGTAAAAACAAAAAAAAAGAAAAATATAGAAGGCGCATGGGTCACCAGGCCCTGTACACGGGTGCACCACCAGACCCCGTGAGCCATGCAACAAGATGATGACATAACAAGAGATTGACACAAGGGAGAGTCAAGATGAGTCGCACCGAAAAACCAGGAACTAAGGTGGCACAGGCAGTGGGTTGCCTCTCTCTCACATCGGAGATTCCAAGGATCGAATCCCAGTGAAGACAGGAGAAGGATGAGAAGAGAGGGCAGGAAATGGACATAGAGAGTTGCCCAGTGAATGGACACAGAAACAGCAAAAAACAGGGGGTGGGGTGGGAGGGCAGGTAAAAATGGATAAAAGTAAATAAATAAATCCTTTAAAAACAATGTATAGGGGAGGAAGATATGACTATAGTTGGTAGTAATACTTTGACAATGCCCTTTCATGATTTGTTAGCAGGTGTTTCACAACAATGTGGGGTGTTTTGGGGGAGGGTGATGTGTGGGAGCCTTGTATGATGTTATGCATGTTTGTTTTTTAAGTTCACGATGTTTACTGAACACTTATAGTTTATGTATGTTCATGTATGAATGATATACTTCAATAATTGTTTTTTTTTAAAAAGTGTATCTGGGGGGAAGCGGACGTGGCTCAAGTGATTGGGCTCATGTCTACCATATAGGAGGTCCAGGGTTTGATTCATGGTGCCTCCTGGTAAAAAGCAAGCTGGCCCATGCAGTGAGCTGGTCCAAGCGGAGAGCTGGGCCACACGGAGTGCTGGCCCACGTGGAGTGCTGGCCTGCGCAGGAGTGCTGGCCTGCACGAAGTGCTGGCTCACATATAGAGCTGGCGCAGCAAGATGACACAATAAAAAGAGACACAGAAGATAGACAATGGGAGATGCAGCAGATCAAGGAGCTGAGGTGGTGCAAGAGATTGAGTAGCCTCTCTTCTCTGGAAGGTCCCAGGATTGGTTCCTGGTGCTACCTAAAGAGAAGACAAGCAGACACGGATAGCAGACAGCAAGCACAAAACAATGAGGTGGTGGTGGGGGAATAAATAAATAAATTGTTTTTTTAAAAAAGGGTATCTGAGAGGACTTCCAGGAAGATGGTGTCAGAGTAGATAGGCAGGGTCCAACTCTCTCACAAAAACAAAATAGAGAGGGCAAAAAAGCTGTCTGAGGGACCTGCTTTGGGGGTCAGCAGACCAGGACAGTGCTGTGAATCCCACAGAAGGACAAGGGACAGAGAGATGAAGAACCTGAAATGACAACTGTAAGTTACTAAACCCCCATGGCAGCCAGGAATGGGACCCATCCTCCTTCCTTTAGGCATGCAACCTGGATAAAACCTGTGGTTCATTGCAGCTGACTGAGACAGGAACAGATGTCTTCCTCATTGGGAAGAGGGAGGGTGCGGCAGAGGGTGGAAAGTGGTTTCTCTTCAGTGGATTTGGCCAGCAGAGATCACTTTGTTTACATAAATGTTACATAAAAGATATAGGGATTCTCATATGCCCCACTCCCCACACCTCTCACCCCTTCCACATGAACATCCTTCATTAGTGTGGCACATTCATTGCAATTGATAAACGCATCCTGGGGCTTTGCCATTAAGCATGGACCATAGTTCACATTGTAGTCTACACTCTTTCCCACACAGTTCTGCATGTTATGTGATGATATAAAATGGCCTATATCTGTCATTGCAACATCACCCAGGACGATTCCCAAGTCCCAAAAAAGCTCCCGTATTACAACTGTTTTTCCCTCTCCTTGCCCCCAGAGCCTCCAGTGACCACTGCAGAGCCCACTTTGAATCACGGCTCTGGCCAGACCAGAATCGTGGGCAGGCAGAGGTTGAAAGAGGCATCTTGGTAGAAAGATTCACTGATATGTGACATGTGCTGGCCAATGGGGATACTCCAGGGAGAAAAACTGCTCTTAGGTCTCTCTTGTCTCAAACCTCTAGGAGAATATCTGTGCCGCATTAGTGAGTCACTGGCTTGGTTTTGATAACATAAGCTGGGAATTTTAAAGACTCAAAATAAGTTGAACTAAAATTCAAAGAAGAGCCATGAAATAAAACCACTAGGCAAGAGAGAAATTCACCGTCAGATTAAATTCACCAACGTATTCAGATGCTTAGACATCAGCAAAAATTTACAAGCCATACTAAGAAACAGGAAGAGATGACTTAGTCAAAGGAACAAACTGAATGAGATACAGGATTTAAGACAACTAATCAATGATAATCACACAAATCTCCTAAATCAATTCAAATAGTTGAAGGAAAGTATGACTAAAGATATAAAGGATACTAAGAAGACACTTGGTGAGCATAAAGAACAATTTGAAAGCCTGCAAAGAAAAATATCAGAGCTTAAGGGAATGGAAGACACAATGGATGAGATTAAAAATACATTAGAGGGAAGCAGGAGTGGCTCAGTTGATAGAGGCCCCGTTTACCATATGGGAGGCCCCGGGTTCACTTCCCGGGGCCTCCTTGTGAGGGCAGGCCAGCCCGCGCAGCCTAGTGGGCTGATGCAGCAAGCCCTCACAACAGGAAGCGGGTGTGGCTCAACCGATAGAGCCCCCGTTTACCATGTGTGAAGCCCTGGGTTCGCTTCCCGGGGCCTCCTTGTGAGGGCAGGCCGGCCTGCGCAGCACGAGGGGCTGATGCAGCGGGACCTCACAGCGAGGGGAAGATAAGCAGACATGGAGAAGACACACAGCGAATGGACATGGCAAGCACAAGCAGCGAGGGGGGGATAAATAAATAAATAAATAAATAAATCTTTAAAAAAAATACATTTGAGGCACATAACAGCAGATTTGAATTGATGAAAGACAGAATTAGTGATATTGGGGACAGAACATCAGAACATCTGAATTTGAAAAAACAGAACAGAAAGAAAAGAATGGGGAAAAAAATGAAACAGGGTATCAGGGAATTGAATGACAATGCAAAATACACAAACATACTCATTATCAGTGCCCCAGAAGGAGAAGAGACAGGAAAAGGGGCAAAAAGAATATTTGAAGAAATAATGATTGAAAACCTCCCAATCCTTAAGAAAGATGTAAACAACAATATCCAAGAAGGACAATGCACTCCAAACAGAATAAATCTGAATAGACCTACTCCGAGACACCAACTACTCATAATGACAAATATCAGTGATAAAGAAAAGATTCTGGAAGTAGCAAGAGAAAAGAAAAGCATCACACACAAGGGAACCTAAATAAGATTAAGTGCCAACCTCTCATCAGAAATATGAGGCGAGAAGAAAGTGGTATGATGTATTTAAAGTACTAAAAAAGAAAAACTGTCTGCCAATAATTCTGTGTCCAGCAAAACTGTCCTACAAAAATGAAGGTGAGTTTAAAGTCATCACAGGCAAACAAAAACTGAGTGAGTATGTTATCAAAAGACAGGTCTACAAGAGATACTAAAGGGAGTACTGCAGGCCAAAAGGAAAAGGGTGAGAGACTTGTAGAGGAATGTAGAAATGAAGATTATACTGAAGGGTAAATTAAAGGACAAGACAGACAATAATAAGACATGACAACGGAAGGCCAAAGGATAAAATGAAGTAATGCCTTTATGGTAGTAACATTGAATGTTAATGGATTGAATTCCCCAATCAAAAAACACAGACTTACAGAATGGATAACAAAATATGAGCTATCTACATGTTGTCAATAAGAGACTCATCTCAGACTTAAGGACAAAACTAGGTTGAAAGTGAAAGTTTGGAAAAAGATATTCCATGCAAACAGTAACCAAAAAAGAGCTGGAGTAGCCATACTAATATTGCACAAAATAGATTTTAAAAGCAAAACTGTTAAAAGATATGAAGAAGGTTAATATATGTTAATAAAAGGGGAAATTTACCAAGAAGAAATAATCATAATAAATATTTATGCACCTAACCTGGGTGCCGCAAAATACATAAAGCACACACTGGCAAAACTGAAGGGAGAAATAGATGTCTCTACAATAATAGGTGGAGACTTCAATACACCATTCTCAGTATAAATAAGGAAACAGAGAGCTTGAATAAGATGATAAATGAAGTAGACTGAACACACATTAAGCATTACACTTCAAAACAGCAGGATATACTTTCTTTCAAAGCTCTTATGAACCTTCTTTATGATAGACCATATGTTGGGTCACAACACAAGTCTCAATAAATTTAAAAAGATTGAAATTACACAAAATACTTTCTCTGATCATAATGGAATGAAGCTAGAAATCAATAATGGACAGAAAAAAGGAAAATTCACAAATATATGGAGATTAAACAACACACTTTTTAATTGGGTCAAAGTGGAAACTGCAAAAACAATACAGTAAATATCTTGAAATGAATGAAAATGAGACTACAACATAGCAAACCAGCAATGGCAGAGCTGAGAGGGAAATTTATAGTTCTCAATGCTTACATTAAAAAAGAAGAAAGAGCTAAAATCAATGACCTAACTGCACACCTGGAGGAACTAGGAAAAGAACTGCAAACTAATCCCAAACCAAGCCAAAGGAAAGAAATAATAAAGATCAGAAAAGAAAAAAATGGCATTGAGAACAACAACAACAAAAACAATAGAGAGAATCAACAAAACCAAAAATTGGTTCTTTGAGAAGATTAAAAAAATTGATAAACACTTACCTAGACTGACAAAGAAAATAAGAGAGAAGATGCAAATAAATAAATCAGAAATGGGGACATTATTATTGACCCCACAGAAATAAAAGAGATCATAAGAAGAAACTATGATCAACTATACACCAAAAAACTAGAAAACAAAGACAATATAGATAAATTCTCAGAAATTCAGGAACAACCTACACTGACGCTAGAAGAAATAGAAGACTTCAACAAACCAATCACAAGTAAAGAGATTGAAACAGTCATCAAAACCCTCCTAAATATGAAAAACCCAGGACCAGATGGCTTCACAGATGAATTCTACCAATTATTCAAAGATGATGTAATACCAATGTTGCTCAAGGTCTTCCAAAATTTTGACCAGAAAGGAACACTACTAAACTCATTCTATGAAGCCAACATCACCCTAATAATAAAATCAGGTAAAGATACTATGAAAAAAGAAAATTACAGGCCAATATCTCTAATGAATATAGATGCAAAAATCCTCAACAAAATACTTGCAAACTGAATCTAAAGGCATAGTAAAGGAATTATACAACATGATCAAGTGGGTTTTATCTCAGATATGCAAGGGATTTTCAACAAAAGAAAATCAATTAATGTGATAAACCACATGAATAAATTGAAGAAGAAAAACCACATGATTCTCTTGATTGAAGCAGAAAAGTCATTTGACAAAAAGCAGCATCCTTTTTGGAGTGATGAAAACACTCCAAAAGATAGGAACAGAAGGAAGCTTTCTCAATATGATAAAGTGCATATATGAAAAATCCACAGCTAGCATTGTACTCAACAATGAAAGACTGAAATCTTTCCCACTGAGATAGGAACAAGACAAGGATGCCCACTGTCACCACTGTTATTCAATATTGTGCTAGAAGTTCTAGCTAGAGGAATTAGGATAGATAAAGCAATAAAAGGCACCCAAATAGGAGAGAAAGAAGTAAAACTTTCACTATTTGTTGATGATATGATCCTATATCTAGAAAATCCTGTAAAATCCACAACAAGGCTACTAGAACTAATAGATGTGTTCAGCAAGGTGGCAGGATACAAGATTAATACACAAAAATCAATAGCATTTCTATACACTACTGATGTGCAATCTGGGGAGGAAACCAGAAAAAAATTCCATTTACAATAGCAACTAAAAGAATAAGATATTTAGGAGTAAACTTAACCAAGGACATAAAGGACCTACATTCAGAAAACTACAAAACATTGCCAAAAGAAACCAAAGAAGACTTAATTAAATGGAAGTGCATTTCATATTCATGGACTGGAAGAATAAATATCTTTAAGATGTCAATTCTACCCAAACTGATTTACAAATTCAATGCAATCCCAATAAATATCCCAACAGCGTCTTTTTGCAGAAATGGAAAAGCCAATTATCAAATTTATTTGGAAGGGTAAGGGGCCCTGAATAGTAAAAAAGATCTTAAAAAAGAAGGATGAAGTTGGAGGACTCTCACATCCTGACTTTAATGCATAATAAATCTCCTAGAAGAAAATGTAGGAAAACATCTTCAAGATCTTGTGGGAGGTGGTAATTTCTTAAACCTTACACCCAAAGCATGAGCAGTGAAAGAAAAAATAGATAAAAATTAAACACTTTTGATTTTCAAAAGACTGTCAAGAAAGTAAAAAGGCAGCCTATTCAATAGGAGAAAATATTTGGAAACCATATATCTGATAAAGGTTTGAGATCTATGTTATAAAGAGAGATCATATAACTTGATAAAAAGACAAGCAACCAAATTAAAAACTGGGCAAAAGACTTGAATAGACATTTCTCCAAAGAGGAAATACAAATAGCTAAAAAGAACATGAAAAAATGCTCAACATCACTTGCAATCTGGGAAATGAAAATCAAAACAAAAATGAGATATCATCTCACATCTTGTAGAATGACCATTATTTAAAAAAACAAAACAAAAAACTACAAGCGCTGGAAAGGATGTGGAGAAACAGGAACATTCCTTCACTGTTGGTGGGAATGTAGAATTTTGCAGCCTTTGTGGAAGACAATTTGGAGCTTCTTCAGGAATCGAGATATAGAACTGCCATATGACCCAGCAATTCCACTATTAACTGAAAGCAGGGATGTGCAATGACATTTGCACACTGATGTTTATAGTGGCATTATTCACAATTGCCAAAAGATGGAAACAATTCAAGTGTTGATCAACTCATGAATGGATAAATAAAATGTAGTATGTACATATGATGGAATACTATTTAGCTGTAGCAGAAATGAAGTCAGGATACATAAGACAACATGGATGAACCCTGAGGACATGTTGAGTGAAATAAGCCAGACACAAAAGGACAAATGTTGTATGGTCTCACTAAGATGAAGTAAATACAATGTGTAAACTCATGGAGTTAAAATCTAGAGTGTAGATCACTAAGAGATAGAATGAGGGTTGAGAATGGGAGCTGATGCTTAATGTATGTAGCATTATTAATAGGATTAAGTGTAAAAGTGTGGAAATGAATAGAGTTGATAGTAACACATTATAATGAATATAACTAACACTGCTGATTTATAAATGTGATTGTGTCTGAAAGGGGTAGTCTGTGGATGTAAATGTTGATTGAAAGGAAACTAGAGAATAATCTAGGGAATGTATAACAGTGATTTCAGTGGTGAATGAAGATTGTTATAAGTAGTATAAAAATAAGAATGTTCTTCTTTTACAAAGTGCTAAGGATATGGTGATAGGGGAAAATTACAACCAATGCAACTTATGGATGATAGTTAACAGTAATATTGTAATGTTTTGCAGCAATGGCAAGAAGATATTATTTCAATTCTAAGGGACAACAATAGGGGAGTATGTAGGAGTATGAGAATTTTCCTTTTAGAGTAATGAAAACGTTTTAAAATTGACTCAGGTGATGACAACAGCTCTGTGATTAAAATGAGAGCCACTGAGTGTTTACTTTGAATTGACTGTACAAAGCATAGGACCATATAATACAGGGAATCCAGTGGTGGAAGAGGGACTGTGGTTAACAGGACAAATATGGGAATATTCTCTTATGAACAATAACAAAAATATAATACTAATATGGGCTGTTAATAATCGTGTGGGTTGGGGGAAAATACACTAAATGTAAGATATGAGCTATAGTGAGTATTAATATTTTGACCATTTTCTTTCATAGTTTGTAATAAATGTTTCAAAACAATGCAAGGTGGTGGTGGTGGGGAGATGTATGGGAGTCTTGTATGATGATATGCATGTTTGTTTTGTAAATTTACAGCTTTTACTATACATTTATTGTTTATGTATGTCTGTGTATTAATGATATACTTCAATAAAATTTTATTTTAAAAAAGTATCTGAAGCTATACTTATTTTCTGATTAACCAAAGATTTGCATCTTTATTCCCTTAAATCTCACTGTACTTCCACTCTCTGCCTTCTGGTTGTTTTACAGTCTTTTATCACCTCCATCTTTTGTTCCCTTGCCATTTTTTTATTTTTATTTTTTGGTAAATTTCTGTCTTATTGGTCCAAGGACATTATTGCCTTCCAGAGAGCACCACAAGATTCCAAGTCTGCCAAGTCAGCAGGGCTGCCGTTTTCTAGAGAGCCAGCTGTTATTTTCAGATCTTGGTTTTCTCTGGGGTTTCCTCCTCTGGTTAGCACACTGTGCTTTTGACCTTGGCAAGGTCTCTTGAGGATGTGCAAGAATTGAAAATGAGGAAGCGATATAAGAACTCTGGCACATTCAGCTTCTTGTCTATATTCATGCAGCTTTGCAGTCCTTCCTGCCTGAGGCCACTAGGTACTGAATAATTCTTGGCCCTGGATCATTTCAGACACACAAATCACCAGGAAGAGTGGCCACTCACCTCCAGACAGATCTCCAAACTTAGTCATTTAATGGCATACATAGGATTCAGATGAAACAATTCCCAAATATTGACACAGAGGTTCTACTTCTATCACATAGAATCCAGAATTAATGCTTAAAAAACAACATAGCTTTTCATGTATACCTTGGCCCAATCCTCTGAGCCCAAAGTTTTACAAGCCATCAAATGCTCCTTTCATTAGATTATGAAATGAGAGGAAAATGACTTTTAGTTAAAATGAGTCACAAATCCAGCTCATTAAAACATTTTCTTTACAATCTCTTCTTTATCTTCTTATTTAGGACCATAGAATCTCAAGAAATGAAAGACAAATCTATTCAACTTGACCCTACGTACGCGCTTCTCCTTACAACCTTCCCAATTACTACATTGAGGTTCCACCTAAAGTTCTCCAGCGTCTTCTTTCTGGCAGGAGGAAAATGTGCCAATGACTAAGTTTGACATGACATGACACAGAGCTGTAAGAGGTCTTAGTTTCATGATTTGTTCAAGGTGTTTGTTTTAAAGTAAAAAAGATGCCGAGATGCACTGGGGTAGGGGATGTTAATTGTTATGAACAAGAGATTTAATGTGACATAAAACTAGATCTAAACTCACCTCCTCCATATACTGGATTTTGTAGCCTTGGGCAAGTTGTGCAACCTCCAAGTCCCTGTTGCTTTATACGTGAATTGGAGATTGAATACCTCTCATATATAGTGGACCTAATATACATAAAGTGCTTCAAACAATGACTGACTAAAGTTAAGAGTCCAACTACCTGCTAACTGCTGTTAAGTAAAATAAAATGGCCTCCGTTGGGCATCGCAGGGAGAAGACCCTTTTCTGAGAAGACTTTTTCCAGAAGACAAAAACAATTGACTTGCAGGGGTTTTCCAAGAAAATGAACATATCCTACAGGGTTGCTGATAAGCAACACCTCATGATAAAACTAGCTTTGGTCTAGTAGAGAGAAGCTGCCAGCCAGTCAGAACATTTTTTCACTTGCTTCTGCATTCACCCTATAAAAGCTTCCTCTTTCCACCTCCCTCAGCAGAGCTTCCTTCTACTTTCTGATGGGATGCTACCCGATTTGTGAATTACCCAATAAAACTGTGAGATCCTAAATTGCATGAAAAGTTGTTGTTGTTGTTGTTTTTAATCACTGTTTCTATTGCATAGGTTTTTTCACAGTATTTCTCAAACTTGGTACTGCTTGATATTGAGCATAATTTTGACATATATTAACTTTCTATAGTTTCGCTTACTTATGAAGTTGTGAATCTTATGGAGTGAGGGGAAAAAATACATAAAATGCCACCCATGTTATATAGTAGACTTCAAAATTATTGTGTAATTGTGTTTAATGTAATCATGAGATATTCCAGAACGAATAAAAGGTCTGAATGCTTTATAAATTAAAGAGTTATGGCAAAGATCAAAACCCTTGTATAAGTGACTGAGACTTCTAATTTGTGTGTGGTTAACTCTAAAATGTCTTCCAATATTTTAGAAGTGAAGGGCTCTGATTTCTTTTAGGTACCATTTACTTATACTCCAGTGTTGTGAATAGAATGTAATTTACCTGGTATAATGTTGAGAATTGAGCAGCCACTAAGAGTCCATTATGAAATAATTGTTGCCACAGCTTGCCAGAATGTTTAAAATTCTACCTTTATTCTTTCTCAGAGTATGTGTGTGGTGGTATTGAGGTAAGAGATTCTGGACACCCCTGCCTGAAATTGAAAGGTGACTAAGGCCATTAATGTTCATTAACCTGAACCCCCCAGTGTGGTCCTGAGAAGAATTTTTGTTTGTTTTCAGAAGATCTACACTGCAGATGATACAGCATTGAGCATTGCTAGAGGGAGTGGCCTGTTGCAGAACAGGTAAAACGTAGGGGAAAGAACAGTGAGTCAGCAGAGCTGGACTCCATTGCAGGCTCTCTCCAGCTGGACTCCATTGCAGGCTCAGCTGTTTCACTCTGGCAGGTCTACCTCATGAGAACACTGAGCTCCAGGTTCCTATCAGGCTTGCCATCACGGGTTGTCATCAGAAGGAGCAGCCAGAACACCCGCTAACTTAGAGAGGGGAGACACAGACAACGGAAAAGGGAACCAAGAGTGCTGTGATAAACTCTGCACAGTTTTGCCTAGAATAAGTCTTGGATCTGATCATTGGATTAAAAAACCTGGATCAGTTTGAAATTAAAGTTTCAATAAAAACTCTTCAATCAATAGTGCAAATAAAATGCGGAAGATAAAAATAAACCCTGATCATCAGGATGAGCATTGCTTGTTTTCCTTTTCTTTTCTTAAAAAAAAAAATATGAAAGAACAAATAAAAGTAGTCAGCATAAATGTGCTCATTTTCCCTTTCCCTTTCAAAGCGAAATAGTGTACACACACTTCCGTTTGCTGCTGAAGGCTCTGGTGATCGTGTCCTTAAATAAGGTTGTGTTCAGAATACATGGCTAATTGGGAAAACCATAGATGACCAGTGGGGATTGAAGTTTTAAAAGTGCAATTTGTAAGTACAAAAATTCATATTTCTATTAGGAAGGCCAATGACCATGACTTGAAGGACCTGAAGCCCTTCCAAGACCGTAGTTGTCTCCGGGGGAAACGGCAGGGCCTGGTGAGAACACTGATGGGGACTCACTGAACCACTCGGGGCCTCATTATTTCATGAAATCTGTTGTGAAATCTGGAGGACATCATTCAATTTCACTAAATATCAAAAGCAATGGCATGACCAAATAATCTTTATACTTTCTTTGTAATTTAGATGAAGTCTTTTAAACAATGGGACCAAGATAATTAATTGCAGAAAAACAATTAAAAATATGATCAGATTGTTAACTATTGTTCTTAGTTCTACTGGAAATGTAATTATTTTTGGCAGTCCAAAGCCAAAGAAATACAGGTGACAGAAGGAAAGAAAAGGTGCTGTGGATTGAAATTTGTCTTTTTAAAATGAATTATGGGCTGTGCAATAATGCAATAATGTGAAGTCTTGGCTTCAGTTATTTTCTCCTCTGATGACTAGATAAGTAGCCATTAGACTTTTGGATTTCCTAGAACAATAAAAATTTTAAAACAGGGGAATCTATTTAAGATGGCTAAATAAGGTGCAATTAAAGACATTTAAAGCAATATCCCCCGCCCCCCCCCCAAAAAAAACAACAACAAACCTCTACTACCATTCTTTTATAAGAACATTTAGAAACCAAAAATACAGGAAAGACATAACAACAGAATTTAAAAAACAAACAAACAAACAAAAAACTACATTTAGCTTCACCAACAACACATGACATAATCTTTATATTTCTTGTTCTGTTGAGAACCAGTGAAAACTCATCACGGATCAGCACAGATCCTTCTTGGGGAACCTTCTTGAAGGTTCAAAGTTAATTCCATTTTGACATTACAAGCCAGTAGCCATAGACTTAATTGTGAGCTCCATGATGAGTAAATTGAAAAAAAAAAGCAAAAAACAAAAATGCCCCCAAAACACACACACAAGATTTTAAAAAGACTTCTTTATTTTTGTAACATTTGCTATCACTTTGGTAGGTCTGGATGTGTAAGACTATCACTTTGGAAGCTGTTATAGCCCTTAGGACAGCCAAAGCCTGTGGGACAATGAGCAACCAGGATGGATTTGTATCCTTATCACTATAAGCACAGATGTTTACTATAGTCTACTGAAAAAATTCAGTGTCTCCCTAGACGATGTCCTATCCTAAAACAAGTGTGTGTTGGCTGAAATATACTAGTGACTTACTAATTAGAAAGAATCTAATTTTTCCTGAAACTGTTCACGTGGAGTCAGAATATTCTGATGTATCTGGTCAGTTTGACATTAGAAGACTTTATAGGTGCCCTCCCCCCAATACTTCCCCTTCACCTCTCTCCCCCATCCGGTCTCTACTGTTCTTTTTGATAGCCTAGTACATTCCATTTGTCAGATATGACGCTTTAGCTTGCTTCCCCAGCTATTCCTGAATGCGGAGAAGTCTGAGCCTCTTCTCTATGACTCAACACCTTAAGAAGTACTGACCTGAAGGGGGCAGTAGAGAAACTTTAACAATAATCTCACTCCTGCCCTCTGCCCTCACCTACTTGGTATGGGTTTGAAATCTTGGAGTTGTCCCTTGCTCAGGCTTAACTATTTGTGTAAATTAAAAAATATCTGAAAGGATTCACAAGATACACAAAAAACTAATAACTTTGGTTGTCTGCGGGAAGGTGACATGAGTGTTTAGGTAGAGGAATGCTTGGGAGATTTTTACTGTGTACACGTCCATATTTTCTTGAATTTTGAACCATGTGAATGTATCACCTATGTACAAACTAGATAAACATGATAGGAAAATAAATAAAATATTTGAGAGAATTTAATTAAAAAATAAAAAAACATGTCCAGAACATCTCTGGAAAGAAAAACAAGAAAGTGGTAGTACCAATTGCAGTTTATTGTTGGAATTGCAGAATAATCTTTTTTGCAGATGACCCATTGCTCTGTTAATAAAAAATGTTGTCTCTAACCATGTCTTTAAAAATGAAAGTTTTATTTCACTTTTCCTATTCCTTAAAGATGCTGTTGTCAAAGGCACTGGTTGTTACAGGGTCTTGAACGCAAAAGAAAAGCTCAGTGCTGAAAATAAGATATGTTAAGGTTGCCTTTTGATTTAAAGTGATGGCTGCTGTTTTTCACCATCTGTGACCCTGTTTCTTTGTCTCCCAGGCTACAAGATCATACTCCTCCCACCCTACCTCCATCCCTGCCAGGGGCTGCCTTCTCTCTAACCACTGCGTAATCTTTGCGCCCCTGCTATTTCCTATCAGTCTACAGCTAAAATAAATTGCCTAGAATTGTTTTTTACAATTTCCTCAAACGGCATGTGTCCTTCCTGCTGAGACCTGCTTGTATCTGCTGAGATGTACTGTGGAGCTTAGGTCTTGCCTATATCTATCTTCCTCCTCCTCCTTAGAGCTAAATTGATTCTCGGATGGGAAACTGCCCGATACTGTTTTGGGTGATGCTGATCATGAATGCATACCATGTTATTGTCATTTTCAAGATTCATAGGGAAAAAATAAGGGTAAATGCTCTCACTATTTTAAGGTCTTGAGGTTGAACTATGGCAATATTAAAAAAAAAATGTCAGGGACATTTGAACTGCCTAACTCAAAGATATCTTAGACAAACTCTTGCCATATAAAGCAGATAAAAGATGATCTTTTTTTTTGCTTGAAATGGGGTCAAGAAACCCCAAAGAACTATATGGGGTCAGCTGAACACAATTTAAAAATCATTGTTTTGAGCTGAAGACCTGAAACTGCTAATATCCTGAAAAATGTTGGGCCTCCTTTCAATTCCTTTTCTTCATCTTTTCCTACCAGGGAGAAGTAAAGTGTGATAAGGTAGTTTAGCTCTGTTCTGCTGATAAAATACTTTTCAGGTTTCTTTCTATATTAATTGTCTCATTTATTTTCTCAACAGTTTTAGCTTATTGGTTAAGAATATGGACTGTGCCTCTTACGTTTTGTCATTTGCCCTTTCTCTGCCTTAGTTTCTTCATCGGTAACATGAAGTTAAGCCACCTTCTTTCCAGGGTTCTTGTGATGTTTAAATGAGGTAAGAACTTGACCTGCTGCCTGTCATACAGTGAGTGCTCCATAAATGCTGGTTCTTACTACAATCATTTACTGAGTGTCTAAAGGGTGCCAGGTATGCAAAACAGCTTCTATCTTCTCTACTGTCTTCTTTACTGTCCTCTTGCAGAAGACAGTTCCTAGTAAGTATTAGAAACTGTCATCTGAGAAATTCATATCTCATCAACTTTTGGTGTTTCTCCTAATTCAGTGGTTCTTAGGACAGGAGGGCCTTTCAGAACTACCACAGTTTATACACATTGCATAGATATATATAATCCAGCTCCCTCCTTGGGAGCTCCACACAATCTTTATTTGGGAGTAGGTGTGGAATGTTAAGATCAGTGTGTTGGCCTATGGGAAGGGTTTCTCAGAGGCCCAAGTCCAGACCAAACATTTTTTTCTTAGTATTTTGATTTCTTCTCATATTGATATCAATTGAATGGAATAAAACACGGCCATACTTACCCATTGCCTCACTTAAAAGGTACTAAGAAAAGGCTTAGGTGGAGACTGTGTGTTCATGTGTGGGTTAGGAGAACAAGAACCAGCCCGAGCTTGAATCTCAGCTTTACCACTTGATAACTGCATGACCTGGGGTAGGCTACTTAACCTCTCTATTTATGGAGGATAAATACCTTTATACTGTACAGTGTTGTGTTCAGGACTAAATGAGATAACCCAGGTAACTTTGAGTTGTCTGCCCTGGTCAATAATTTTCAGAATTTAAATCTCTCTTCAGATTATTAAAACATTTATGGATAAAAAACCAACATTTACTTCCTATTATTTTAAGCTTAGAAAAAAACCAAATCAGATTATTATAATTAAAGAGACATTAAGGAGCTCTTTATGGGGAAATAAAATAGAAAATAAAATTTGAACATTTCACTAACATGGTGAATGACATTCTTAATATAAACACACTTTTTCTAGGATTTTAACTGTAATAGAGGATTGTTTTAAAGGGTATGGAGAAACCAAAGCATTAGCATGAGTCATTCTTCTTCATTAGACTGTATGTAATTAACCACATGCTCCTTAACTATTGGAAATGTGCCTTTATGTGGTAAAGGGGTAGAACTGAAATCTTGTCTCTGCTCAGACCACTTCCACTATGTGGTGAAGTCTAAGGTCAAATTATTTGTAAATTGCAGAAAGGACACTGTTGAGGCTGCATCTGTGGCTTTATAGGTTGATATGGCTAATGTCTTCACTTAGTATGGAAGACATCAAGATAATACTGTCACAGAGTCAATCCTAAATGCAAAAAAGAGGTAAAAAGAGACCTTTTGGACTCTTTACTAAAGAAAAAAGTATGAATTGATAGCCTATAAGGTGTCAGATATTAAATTTAGTGTTGAAACAAAAAGAAAAGGTAAGTAACACACAAATGACCGGTAGGCAGGATGAATAAAGTGAAAGGAGCATCATGAGCATGAGAACAATAGGGAGTGGAAAGGACTCTCCCACTGCTGGGGAGCACACACCCAATTCTAAAGTAGCAGCAGACACTACCTCCCACTGATGCTGTCCTATGGGATTGCACGCTGAAAAACAGCAGGTCTTTGGATTTTTCAACAGAAACTAGAAATGCAGATCTTAATGCAAAAATCTCCTACCTCTAAATGCTTGCAAATAATTTATAGTTTTTTAAAAATCATCTCAGGGGGAGAAAAAAGATTTCTTATACATCACATATCAAATATCAGTGATCAGGATTCAGTCTCTGGGAAGCAAATTCGTAAAGTTTGCATCCTCAATGGTCAGATGAGGGTCATCTTCTTCCTTCTATCCACATAACTCCCTGGGTGATCTCTTCTAGTCATATTACTATAATGCCACTTATGTGCTGATGATTCCAAAATTTTCTAGCACTGTACTCCTTCCTGAGCTCCAAACTAGTAAATCCCAACGATCATATATTGAATGTCCTTCCTCCCTTGCCCAAACCTCTTCTCCTCCTAACCTTCCTAAATTTAGTTTATGCTTTCATCATCTATCCATTTGTTCAAGCCAAAACTTTGGAGCTATGTTTGATGTGTCTCCTTCCCTTATTCTCTAGCTCCCTTTTTATTTCCCATATTGGTTCACTCCATCCATCTTTACTGCTACCATCATAGTCTATGCCACCATGATATCTCACCTAGACAACCCCAAGAGACTCCTTATGAGTCTTCTCACCTTAAATCTTGGCCCAATCTGATCCACTATTCACATGGTCTCTTATAAATGCAGATCATATCACCTTACCCCCTTGCTCAAAACCTTTAAACCATTTTCAAATGCTTTCAGAATAAATCTCACTTCTCTACTGTGTTAGTAATAATATAAAACTGTTATTTTATGCATATTTTAAAATAAGGTATTCTGTTTATGCGGCCCCAACCGGCTTTTTAGTATTTTAAGCTAAATAAAACCTTTTGTTTATGCTTACATGATAAATGACCAAGCAAAGCGAGGGCCTAAAAACAATCAGATGCAGATTCTTAGAGAATTCAAATTTGTCAGCATAATTTATGACACTTTTCAAGAGAAAGTAAGAAGTAATTGTTCATGATCTACATACTGGGGAAGAAAACTTAAAAATTTGCCTCTCTCTTCTTAACAAAAAACTTGGGTGAAAGGGTTCATTATTCTTTAGCAACATTAATATTATTCACATATAATCATAAAACCATTTCAAACAAATATAGTCTTATAGAACTAAGAAAACAAGAAACTTACTTTAATTTCTAAGGAAATATACTTATCTTTAACTTATATGTCTTTCCTTTCACCTGAGCTTTCTCTACCATTTTGTAATGCTGTGCCAAAAAGACAAATATTCATTTCAATGCTTTCCAGGAACAAGCCACAGCAAAGAGGTACAGCAAGCATCCGTAAAAATCAAATCATTTAGAAGACAAACTTTCCTCACTTCAAAAAGTATGCTTTTAATGGTGTTTAATTTTAAACTTTCAATTACTATTTAGAAATATGATGAAACTCTTTTTGCTACCCCTTCACCTAATCTACACACTTGCCTATAGTAAATGCTCCTTGTTCTATCATGCTTTGTTGGTTTTATACATGACTGATATGCATTATTCCCTTTCTGTGTTTTTGTCCATAATATCAGTGCCCTTTCTGAGTGGACAGTATTTGAAGAAGGTAGGGAGAAACTATTCTTTAACTTATTTTGTTAAATATACTTCACAGTACAGTCCATGAGCATGTAAAAGCATATTACTCAGAGCTTATATATGTGTTATACATGTGATGTCACTGCCTAAACAATGAAGTCAAATAACAACCAAAGTTAAAATGGTTACCATTTGGACTACATGATAATCATTCTTGAGGGCATACTTGCCTGATACTACTACATTGTGGCAATATAAAATACAAAATATAAGATACAGAAACTATTTTCGAAGTACTTTTATATAACTTTAGATTTCTTATGCTTTAGGTATCTTCATTTTGAAATAAAAATATTCCTATAACAAAGTTTTGTCTCCACCCCTATGCTATTAGTTTGATAACCTCTTAATTGAATTACTCTAACTTCGTAGCATATTTGGTAGACTTTTGTATTCCAAAAGACTTTCCTACTACAATAATTTTCCACTTAAAACAAACTAAAGGGCTGAACCAACAAAGAAATACAAATCTATTCTTTCTTGCTATTTGGTGAAATCAGAGAAATGCATATTGAAACAATTTACTATCAAGCCATTAAATTATGGTCAGGGCTTTAGCTAAGCCAACATTGGTTCTTGCAGAGTTGCAACCAAAGGGAAAGGCTTCACGATTTAATGGAGTTTTCTGGGTATTTTGGACAGTTTCCAAATAATCATTGGCTTCTCGCATAATTTGCTAAATTCAGCACTCATGATGGACTAGAGAAGCAAATGCTATTCAGTGTGAATTTGTTGCCACATGAAAAGTTTATTAAATATAAGTTTATACACTTGAAAAATTATAAAATTGTATTGTTTTAATAGATACTTTACAAAATAACATAGAATTCAATATTCTAGATTTTTCAATGTCAAGTTCAGAAATATTCTTAAGATGTATCTTTAGGGGTTTAAATCTACTGAAAGTAATAAAAACTTCAGTGAATATAGACACAAAGTACTAGATAATAAGATCTTTTGGTTTGTAACCCACTATTCTTTTCTCTATACTTCCACCTTTACTGAACACTCTTTTATTCTTTCTAATCATATATGTTGGCCAAATATTATTGCCAGTAAGCTCACTGAGGACATAATCTGTCTTTCTACGAGTATAATCCAGTGTTTTGCTGAAGGAGATTGATTTTCAACAAGTGTCTGAATGAGTAGATTTCCTCAAAAGGACACACAAATGCAAAAAGGACTAGCACATGGGCTAGCAATAATACTCTTGACAGAAGCAAAGTTAGTATGAAAACATATTTCTGAATACAGATTAAGAGACTTATTGTATATTAAACTATAACCATTTCATGCATTGCTTTTCTATTTATAACCATTGTTGTGTATAGCTATATATGTGTGTCAAATATAGAAACTCCATAGTTCAAAAAAGACCACTGTGTTTGATTTATACCTATAATTTAAAGAAACCGAGTTTTTAAATACTTCTGTTTAAATTAAAAAAATAATAATATATGTTATCTTCTCTCCATAGCATCCTGCAGTTTTCCTTCATAGAAGTTATCACAGTGAATAGGTCTATATTCATAGTAATGTTTCTCTTCCATGTGTTTTGTTTATCATTGTATCCTCAATGCCTGTACATAGTAGGTGCTCAAAATTTTTGTTGAATAAATAAGTTGTCCATGAGTGTACATTAGTATGTGTGCAATATGAGTATTTTTATATATGTATATGTATGCCTCTATGTACATTTTCCTTCTTTATTCTCAGGCTCATTTATTATATTCATATGGTGATATTCTTAGTTTGATTAGATGGCAAGTCTGTGTTTTTATTATCCTATTTGGCTTCATGCCCTAGATATACCTGAAAAATTTTTTTAGAATTAATAATTTAATTTTTATTATGTTGCTAATTTTTAAAATTCCATGATGAAATCTCTATTTCATACCGATTAATTTTTAGGTAGAATTAGTAACAGTTTATATGTTTATCTAGGTGCAATGTGGAAAACAATCTTCTTTATATTTGTGCACATTGTATTTGTGGATGGAAATAATAAGCTCTGCCTCAAAAAGAAAAAAGATAATTAATTTAAACTTTCATAACAGACTCAGAGAGCTCAAATGAGTTTTAAGAGAGTGAGAGAAAATTAAGCTGGAATAGCTCTTTTCTAGTTCTCCTATTAAATTTTGGCTCTGTAGATGGCTTGTGATCATACATTATTAAAATAATTTTGCTTCTTTTGATCTACTCACTGCACCACTAGATACCAACTCTGCAGATATTACATAAGGAACAGGATAACATTGCAGTGACCAAATATAAATCCAATACTCTTCAAAACTGCATAGACCCATTAGGAAGATTGCTGCATCCTGCCTCTGCTGGACTAACCTGGAGAGATGCTGCATGTAGCGTGGGAGCCACACATAGGACCAAACAAATTTGCCAGCCCAAATTATAATCCTCTTCCTCATCTATTTTCTTTTGTTCTGCAAGTTGAAAAGATTTCTTTGACTTGGAAACGCTGAACTAGGACTTGATTAGAAAGAATATCTATATTTGGTCCTGGATTTATTCAACAAATATTATATTCATCACCCACTATGTGTCAGGCACCGGTTTAGGAGCCTGGGATACTTGGACAAAGATCCTTGCCCTTGTGAGGCTGACACACGTTCTCGTGAGAGAGACAGTGCACAATTACATAAACATAAGCAAAGTAGATAACCAGTGCTATGCAGAAAAGGAAAAGATGAGTGAGAGGGATCATGATGCCAGAGGAGTCTCAGAATGTCCTTCCTAGTCAGGGTAGGTCCATTAAGAAGATGAGAGATAAATACACATTTGAAAGAGGGAAAGAAATTAGTCAAGAGAAACTGCCCCTCATCAGTCATGAAACCTGGGTCAAGTAGCTTAAAATCTTTGGGTTTTGATTTCCTCATTTGTACCATGGGAGATTGATCTAGATTACCTACAATAAAGTCCTTTTAAGATCTTAAGTTCTGTAAACTACGATTTCACTTATGCTAACATTAAAAAAATGAAAGCAGTCATGCAGTTAATGTTCTTTAAGCCCATACAATATGTCATGACCGGTTCTATGTTATATATGCAAGCATTTAAGAAATGCTCATTATGACAGTGGCAATTCATTCATTTATTCAACAAATACATATTAAGTGCCTACTATGTGCCAGACACTACTAAATAGCTGCGGTGTTACGAAGCTGACAATCTGATGAAGGACGGAAGCATGTTAGCAAAGAGTAGCACATGCTAAGCTGAGAAGAGGTGGTACTTGGGGCATATACAGGAGGAGGAACAGACAACACAGAGGGGGAGAGTCCACGTTTGCAAAGGCTCCTTGGTATACATTAGTTTTTCAACCTGTAGACGTGAACTTCTGACAATTCTCTCTTAAGAAATCTAATTGTTTTATCTTTGGGGAAAGATGGCAATACATTTTATAAAATAGAGGGGGAATTTTTTTCACTTCTGAAATTTCATTTTATTATTCTTTTCAAAAATGTAAAGTAGCTTATGGGTATTATTAGTAAGTATATTATGGTAAATGTTAGTTAAGTTTTAGAAACTTTAGTACATACAAAGAAAATAAAGGTGATTAAATGATGTTTGACCTTGGACTTTAATACTGGTGGGGAATCAACTTATAAAATGTTTACTTCAGTAAAACTAAGGTAATGCCATGGTTCTCTTAGCAAATGGTACTTTGAAAAGCATGACCTTTTTCTGTCAGTATTTGTGCTCTCTTTTCTACTTAAATACCAGTTTTCCATGGCAGTGAGGAATGAATAAATATAACAATAACAGCTGTCATCTATTGGGAACTTATTGAGTGTCAGGCATTGTACTAAGCACTTTGCACATATTTAATTATCACAAAGCTTTATGGAATAAATACTAGTTAGCCCCAACTGTATATTTGAGGCAATTGAGACTAAAGAGGTCAAGTAAATTGTCCATAGTCAAAAGCTAGTAAATGGCATTGAGGGAAAGACTCTTGAACTTGTCATGAGAAGACCTGTGCTTGAGCCCCAGATCCAGAAAGCACTAATACTATGACCTTGATAAAGTCCTTTCACACAGCCTCATAAATACTTGGTATGGTCAGTCTTATTGATTTTATTTATTCTAGGTCTCAGTATGGATTAATTTGTAGTTCCCTAAAGACTAGTTATGTGATATGTTTTCATGTGATAATTTTCCATTTATACAACTTCCTGGTGTTCAAATCTTTTTCCCATTTCTCTGGTCTTTTTTATTATTATTGAATTTGGTAGCACTTTGCATGTTCTGGATTAAAGTAGGTTTGAATACATAATTTAAGATGTTTTACATAGACAGCAGAGAAATTTTATGACCATTTGTCCATCAACTGATATAAAGCAAAATAATTATACTGACCATGTAACTGCTTGGCTTTATCAAGGTCATAGTATCTTTGACTCTTACTGGTAATTGAAAACATACACAAAGAGTCTTTGGACCTGATCCAAATATTTTTAAAATTGTGCTTGAGTGTGATGTGGTACTCCATATAAAATTCTTCCTGATGGTGTCAGTTTCCAAAGATTTAGAAGCTGTTTGAATAACCACAACCTGAAATGAAGACTATAATCCATTTGTTGAGAGTGTTTTAGGGAAAGTGTTAACAGTAGCCTCTCTTCCTATAGGAAGTACTGGAGAAAATTATCGCTAGCATTGGGGATGTTATGATTTACAAGCTGAAACTTGATTGCAAGTTTTTCCAGTTTCCATGGAAAAGTGAAATTTGCTTTCTCATGTAACCAACTTAATTCAATAAAAAAAAGAAAGGGAATGAACTAGTACATGCTCAATTTTATCTAAAGTCATGTCTTTCTTCATGGGAAGCTGGGGCAGTTTCCTTTGTTACCATGAGAAAAATGTTCTTCACTAGAAGCACTTTTCAGTGGAGTAAAGCCTTGCTTTTTTCTTTCTTGGCCATCTGCCTTTTTTTCCTTCAATTTTTTACCTAGGTAGATTAAATCTTTTGTGCCTTTATCTCTATAGAACTTCCCCTGCCCAAACTTTGAGGAAGTCTTTAGAAAAATAATCAGGTAATTCTTTTTTTAAAATTAGGTAACTCCTATGCATGAGACTCGAGAATGGAATAATCAAAACGGTGAGCAGTTGCATCAAGGTGGCCAAGGAGAATTTGAGACTGGCATGCACTATTCTCCTGGTATTAAGTAGGCCTGGTGAACGTAGAGTACAAAAATGCAGACTTAGTGAAAAATCAAAGAGAGAAATATGTGTTTTTACAGGAATGTGAATTTTGAGAAATCTGTCACTGAGAGGACAATTAAGGAATTTGAGATTCACATTGCTATTTAACCATCTGACAGCCAAAATTCTTATGAAATTTTGTGAGGGCTTATGCTCCCTTAAATTCCTTCTGGACCAAATTTGTTAAGCAAAAGTTTTTAAATATGAAAAATAGCTCAGTATTTCAAGTAGGTAATGAAGCTTATCTGCTTTATTATTTCTGTGCTGTATGGTTTATTTTTGCTTTGTAAAAGACAAGTGAAATTATGGCATGATTTCTGTGAGTGGTTTCTCTGAGAGACTGAGGGATATGAAAATTCAATCTGAATCTATCATAAAGAATAGGGAAATTTTTTTCTATTGGAAGAAAAAAAGTAACAAGGACAGGTTTTTGGGTCAATTTTACAACAAATTTCCCTATAGACATAATATCATACTATGACCCAAATCAAACTTCAGAATTAACTTCTACAAACCAAATATAGGTCTTATTAGTTCTACTATTTAACAGCTCTGAGCAACTCTTCAAGGCAAGCCTATACTTTCTAAGAATATGAATTTACAATCAAAGTAGACTATCAAACTTTTTTTTTTTAAATGGACAATGAATGTGTGCAAATAGTCTGGATAATTTTGATAGCTTTTGTCAGAAATTCCTTTGCATGACATTTGAACAGGGCACATAGGGGTGGGGAGGCTGGAGCAATAGAAATTTTCCTTGATGAGACAACTTGAGTCACTGTTAGTACAGTTTTAAAATAAGATTTGCAGTTTAGACTAATTGGTTTGCATACAGTTTATGGCATAACTTGCATATCTGTCTGTTAATCATTTGAAACCACAGCTAAAGGTTATTTTACATAGAACCTAAAACTGCTATTATTAATAATAACTAAATATTACCAGTTTGGGTGAATTGAATTCTGTGACTACAAGTTAAAAGGCTATCATTCTTCACCAGAAATCTCTATGTGGAAATATCTTCTAGTCTTAGGGAAACAGCTTTGATACTACTATGTACTTTAAAGGAAACAGCTGAGTCAGCAGCTTGCAGAGTAAAAGTTATGATTATATAATTCCTTTTCATGGTTCAGCAGTGAAAAAATAAAGCCTTTGGAAGCAAACAGGACTGAAAGGGATACGTCTAGACACAGTCAAATTCAGAATTCTGTTTTGATAGTGAGAATACATACAGTAAAATATTTCTAGCTAGATTTATACTATCAATTGACCTTCACAAGTCATACTTTACAACAGTGAATGCAGTTTTCTGAGACAACACTTTTGACCTTGAAGATATAACTTGGTGTTTTATGTCTCTTTGAGAACTTACATTGACTCTGGTCACCCAAATTGAGTTCATCTAAAATTAATATCATCACACGTTTAAACTGTTAAATTTTGTAATTCTTGTTTTTAATTATTCAGTACACAAGGGCAAGGAGAGAGAATACAGCTCCTTTAAAGCTCTCTTTTCTCACTGCATAAGTCTCTTAGCTTTCTTAATGCAGGAAGTCCCTCGTGTGAAGCTGGAACTGAGGAAATAGCTGCATTGTACTGCAGCCTCAAATCCTACCACAGCTTTAGCCTTAGGATTCAGCTGAGTGGTACAGATATATGAAGGGGCAACATATTGGTCTATGGGAACTAAAGCTTTACTGAAGGAGACTATAATGGAGTAAACTACTTTTTCCTGAGCCATAACTTGCCTGGCTTTCATTTTATTGACACTGTTTCTCTTAAATGATTAAGCAGTCACTCTGACAGAATGACCTTACACCTGAAGTTTACTTCGTACTTTTTCCTCCTCCAGAATATATTTAAGTAAACTTTACATACTCCATTCTACTTAGAAGATAACAAGGATACTAAAAAGCCTCGAACAATTTGCATCAACTCATCAAAGCTGGATTTTTAAGCCGTTCAACTTTAATTGTCCCCAATTCTCTACTGTAATGCAATAGCACTCAAAATCCAGGAAGCGTGTTCACCAATTAGCAGAAAAGGAAAGAAGTCAATGCAGCAGAACTAAAATTAAGAGCGTCTCAACTTGAATTAACTTGAAATTAATTTGACTTTCTGAAGAGAACCTGTGCTGTCTTACCTTGGATGTGAATAACTCTGTCATGGTCTAGGGTGTAGTTGTCTGCATTATGATCAGCCCAGCAGATTGAAATCAGCACCAGAAGAAGTAGACTCTTCATCTTTATAGCCCAAAGAATCTTCTTCACTGCGAGAGCATCACATAGAAAGAGGCTTGTGAGATTTGGAACCCTTCGGAGTGTTGCACTGCACAACTTATTACCACCTTATCATCATATAATGGGTCTGTAAGAATATTTAACCCAATATGCTCAGAAAGTTACAGTAGCTGTCTTTGAGAGCTGAAGACTGCAGCTTTGAACAATTCCAGTTCCCCTGATCTGGTACAAGTAGCCAGAGGACAAATAGAGTTTAACTCCATCTTTGCAGAATTGTCAATTTAGAAATTTAAAACATTGTAGTCTGGATGTAGATAGTTATAGCAAGTTATAAAGAGATGTGTCAAAAATTAAACAGATTTTAAGCCTTCTGAATTTGGAGTATAAATTAGTAAAATAAAATTTGCTGTGTCTATACATGAATATTTATCACAGTCTAATTAGGAACTGAATCTTTAGTCAGGGCAAATAAAGAATATTTGCATGAAACTTAACATCATCATTCATTTTACATGTGGTTTCATAGGCAGTGATTTGCTTCTTCTAAATAGAAAAGAGCAACCCCCCTCAAAAAAAAAAAAAAAAAAAGAAGCCCGATTCAGTAGCAACAGAACATTGGTTACAGTTTCACTTACCATCTTAAACACTGCTTGGGTCTATGGAGAAGAGTTGAAAATTATGCACAAACTAGGTTAGAGTTGTGCATTCTACCACTGCAGTCACCCTGATTGATTTATCATTCATTTCTACCTAAAATGCTGACGCACCAATTTAGAGTGCCAGGTAGGGTCTCTGCAGTCAGCAGAGCAGCGGCTGCAGAGAACATTCCTGCCAGCCTCACAGAGCAATTAGGCAAATGAAAAGCCGAAATAGACAGGCAGGCACAGCCCTGGTCCTCTGTGAAAGAGGCAGAACCATCACTGGCTGTTCTTTTTTTCAAGACCTACTTGAAAAAAGGGGGCACACCCCCCAAACGTTGTCACTGGAAGATCCAGGAACAGACCACAAAGCGATCCCAAGTGATACAAACCTGACGACTTCTGCAGTGTTTACCAGGCAGTGTAGTTCTTCTGTTTTAATGTGGAAGCTGAGGCAAATATTAGCAAGGGCACTGGCTTTTTCTCTCATGCCCACAGCAGCCTTAACAATCCTTGGCTATTTTTAAAACAGAAATTGCACAGTACTGGCTTCTCACACTAATTTGTTTTTTCCAGGAAAGCCTAACTCCCAGGAATACTTATTAAATAGCTCTGCGAATCTATTCCTGGAGGTTCGTCTGGGGGAGCCTCCACTCCTGAGCTTAATGCATTTACTCAGAAAGTTCCCCAAGTCTCTTGTGGGACCTAAAATACCTCCTTGCATTTTTTTCTAAAATCTGCTTTGCTGTGATGCTTATGGTTTTAGCCTTTCATGTTTGTTTTAACTCTTTTTTTCCCCTTCATTACATCACAGAAAGAGGATGGCTGAATAGCAAAGTGATAAACTTTTCCAGGAAACTAAGAGTGTTAACTTCAGAATTCTACCTCATTTGCTAAATTTTATTTTCAGAAGTTCTCTTGCTTGTTCCTCTGGATTTTTCCAAAATGATTATTTTTTGTAGTCACTGACTTCTGTATATAGGGGTAACAAATAATCATTTACCTATTTTGAGCCCAGAACTGTACTTTGGGAGAATGAAAATAATAAAGGTGACCGTTTGGAATTTAGAATATCACTGGGACACATATAGATACAAACACCAAACAACTGACACTGATGGTAACCCAGCATAAGAGGTGTGGGGGTGCTTTCTACATGAGCAAGGACAGAGATGTTGCTGGAATGATTTTCACATTAGTGTAGTCATCTACTTATAGGAAGTTTTAGATAGATGGATAGATGATAGATAGATTAGAGAGATGATAGATAGGTGGATATAATCTAGGTTAGAGCTGTGCTCTCTACAACTGCACTCAGCCCAATTTTCATTCATTTCTACCTAAAATATATTACACACATGCACATATAGCACATATCTGTATATCTCCCTTAATTCCACACCACAGTATTCAAGAATATACCATTAATAACCAATCTGTTAAAGTATTAAACTATCCATGGGCCCAATTTAAAAATACAAACATCCTTGAAAGGAAAATAAGTAATAATAATAATAGCAGCAGTTCCTTTTAACTATTTTTTAAAAAGTTAAAAATAGTCTACTATTTGCCAAAGCATGCTAAGCATTTTGCTCTTGCAGTCCTTATAACAATAGTGTGCAACAAGTATTTCCATTTGTACTACTCCAGACTCCCTTGCTGAAAGTCACATAGCTAGTAAGTGGCAAAGTTTGAATTTGATTTCAAACAAAAGAAACACGTGCTTTTAGTTGTATTTTTCCTCCTGAAAGAAAAGCTTAATCTGTTAGTTGTTTTGTTGCCTTTTTGATTTAGGATCTGTAACTTGAACAGCCAATGAAATGAAAACTGTCTCATGTTACACGTAAATAGAAACACAGGTTTTTCATTTTAGAATACAAGACTTACACATGAGAAATCAATCTAATGGCGATATTCTTTGCCTGATTGCGCCATGGCTTGTTTATAATACCACCCTTGCTATTGTGCTGTTGCCATGAAACTCTGACTCGGTGGCACATACATGTACACATGCACCCACACCATCTTTAAGCTAGAAAAGTCAGGGATATTATACAACATTCAATGGTTCATGGTTAGAATAGAGGTAGATAGCAGTGAACACTTCATGAGTATCCCACATCGGCATTCATGCAATCCAGATAGGACAGAGTGGAAATTACCTTTGCTACCCAGGCAACAGAGCAACTCTATCACCAACAGATGTGAAATTAGAAAAGCAGTCTTTGCAGATACAATCTTCTGGTGTTAGAGCAAACCAGAAGCACAAGGTGAGATGCTGCCCACTACGCTGAGCTCCTAGAAGCAAGGGCTGTGCCAGTGCCTTGGTGTCCTCAGGGGAGAAGGATGCCCCAGAGTAGGTGGTTGACAAATGTGTGTTAAATGAGTGAAAGAATCTGATTCCTGGTTATTTGAATTTGGCAATGTCATCTTTTCTGAATATCTTAGGTTTGAATTTTCTGGTTTTCTATGAGTGAAATTTGGGGGGCATTTATACAGCTATTGTCAGCTCCTGAATTAATACCCTCAGTTTACACGCAGCTCATGCATATTGATGGTCTCTTTTTACAGGCTACCAACCCTTGCTTCCATGAAGCCACAGCCAGCTTCAAGTCAAGTCCAAATTGAAATGTCTATGCTCACAGTCAAAGACATATGATGGGGAGGATGTAATTTTACAATTCTCCTTTGGGGATAATTGAACCTCTATTTGGAAGCGAGCTATCTACTCAAAGCAAAATTATAATAGTTTGACAGAAATACAGATACATTAATACCAACAGCCTAATATAAAGGTGGCCAATTACTATTCCTTGAGCATTAATATGTTAAAATTATTGTTCTGGGTAATAGGGAAATGAAGCTAGGTGTATGTCACACATACTATTTTTTTGTGCCTTGAAAACTAACACCACATATTTCCTGAATTATTATTACATGCCAGGCATGTAAAAATTGAAAAGTAAATATTGAAGCTTCATCCATTGGTTATTCCTCACAACAACTCCAGTGAAGCTGATATATTAATGCACACATTGTACAGTTGAGGAAATGGAGTCTAACTATCCCAAGGACACCCAGCATGGAAAGCAAGGGGCGGGGCATTTGGGCAGTCTGACCCAGAACCTGCACTCCCAACCACCATTAACCAGGTCCAGGGCTCCCAGAGGAAGGCCGTCTACTCTGTCCTGGTCAGATCTCTTGGCTCTTTCAAGACCTCATGCAAGCTGGAAAGCCTCCTCTGAGCCATCTTATACTGGGCCTGGCAATGATTACACCTCAGTTAGCACATGAGATGCTTGAGTCCAAAGACTGAGTGCTTTCCTCACTGCATGCCTAGCACCCAGAGCTGTATCTCTGTGTTGAGAGGAAGAATGAATGGAACTTTATACATGTGAGAAAATTAATACAGTAAAGGAGCCAATTACCGCTGATGTGTTGTTACATGGAGGATGGTGAAGAGTTACATTTTTCCCTCCACTGAGGGCATAATGAAATAGGCCAGGTCTCAATTTAGCACTTGAAATTTGGTTTAAAAAATATGGGAGTCAATACATGGTGTATAAGTCAGCCAAAGGGGTGCTGATGCAAAATACCAGAAATCTGTTAGCTCTTATAAAGCACATTTATTTGGGGTAGAAGCTTACAGTTACCAGGCCATAAAGAATAAGTTACTTCCGTCACCAAAGTCCATTGTCATGTGTGGGAGCAAGATGGCTGCCAACATCTGCTCAGTTCAGGCTTCCAGGGTTCCTCTTTTCCCAGCGCTCATTTCTCTCCGGGCTCAGCACCTGTTTTCTCCACAAGGCCAGCTGTAGACTATCAGGCAAATGGCTCTGTCTCTCTCCCCTGGGTTTCTGCCATGTCTAAGAGCTGTCTTAATTCCTCTATGCTCTTCTCCTATGTGTTCACTTCCCGGGCTCCAGTTCAAAACTCAGCATCAGAACTCCAACTCTGTCCTTTGCCATGCCTTTCATCTATGAGTCCCCACCCACCAAAGAGTGGGGACTCAATGCCCTACTGATGTGGCCCAAAGTCTCAATCATAATTTAATCATGCCCAGAGGAACAGACCAGTTTACAGACATAATCCAATATCAATTTTTAGAATTCATAAATAATGCCAAACTGCTACACAAAGGTTACTAGAAATTCAGTGAACAAAGAAACTACAGAATCTCCTTTGATGGAATATTTGAAAATAGACCAAATATTCTCCTCCTTGATATTTAAGTCTGATGTAGTTAAATGCAGCATTGGTGCTTCCTAAAAGCTGG